>BLKR01004745.1:0-99136 GCA_011170035.1 Teleogryllus occipitalis | reverse complement strand
TGGGCCTACTATTTTAATAGACTAGTGAGACCATATTGGTCAAGTGCAGCGAGGTGAAGAACAATTTGGAAGGATTATGAAAGAAACCTTTTAGGAAGTGCAGGTGTTCAGTGTTAATTCATACTTCGGAGGAATAGCTCACCACGTGAGTTCTAAAGAGCTTCTTGTAGAAGGCCTTTGCCCTTTATGGGACACATTAGGCTCTTTCATTCAAAAATCTAAAAGCCCGAATATGAGGTTGGTGGCTTGTTAGTAAAATTAATACTGATGTTTATGGTAATGTCAAAACCGTTGAAGCTCATTTCAAAAGCGTCACCGAGAGCTGGCGCTAATGATAGGGCCTATATCACATTTGTGGGGAAATAGTAAAATTTTTCATCATCTCCATTTACTTACTCACTGCAAGGCTGAGAAGCATTGGCTATTTTATTAGTCTTTAAAATTCTATTCATTTGTTATTCTTGTCGGGTTAGGTTTTAATTTTTAATTATCGAACCCTCCTTAATGTTACTAAAATCGCCTTCCCGCAAAAGTTGCCAGGGCACAAGAAAAGCGTCACCTATCAAAAATTGTCATTTTTAGTTACATGAAGAAATACATTCACAAAAAAGTACATTTTAATAGTAAAACTGTCATAAAGTAGTTTTCAAACTAGCAGAAATATGTAGAAAAAAACGTATTCTCTACATGGAAAGAAAACGACTTCCCTCCCAGTTTTTCTGCAAGATAATATTTGATATTTTTTTAGAATCGACGTTCACCACCAATTTACAGAAAGTGTAATCAGGGCCGTATTAATATCTTAAAGGACCCTCATCTTGTTCAAAGTTTGAGTTCTCCAAAAAATATTCCAATTAAAATGTAAATGATCAAAATTAATACGAAAATAAGACTATAACCTTCGTAATTTAATATTATAATAATTCATAGATATAGAGCATTTAAAATTCTCTCTGTAGTGCTTACTTCACCACTCCACTTGGTTTAGTTCTGAAGAGGCAACATTGCAGAGACGACGTCACCGCCCCAACCCAGACCTGCGCGACGAGCTGGATCCAAGACATCGTGACCCTGAAAATGTCAGAGCCACAACCTCCCTCACCCCTCTTCCCTTTCCACTCTGCCAGCAGTCGGCTGGGCAGAACGTTTATTGCAATTTCGTTTGTGACTCGACGGGCGTTCGCTCTTTTATTCCTGAAAACAAATTGAAAGGGATTGTACTGACTATTCCACTATCCCACACCAAGAGCATTGGGCTATACATCTGGTATCCACCAATCAAGACGGCGTATCCAAAAATAATATCGCTTTCTCTTATCGCTTTTTCTTAACACTTCCTCCCTGCTGACGAGGTAAGATACATCAGTAACGGGAAGCCTTGTCGTGGGCACTTCCAGCGCGAATACATAATTAATATTTGGCACATTTTGAAAGTTTTTTTGGATGTAATTTCTTTCGTAGATTACATACCACTCATGCATTGGAAATGTTCAGATAAATTCCCTCGTCCCTCCGCGACTTGGTAATTCATCGGAAATTTCCAGTTTACTTGTGGTTATCTACGAAAATCCTGTAAACGAAACCAGCACAAACATTAGAAAATATCTGTTGACCACAACCGTTAATCCGCTTGCATACATTAGCTGGTAATCAGTAATTCGAAAAGGATGAAATAGTCTTTGCCTGAAAGTCTGAGAGAACAGTTTGGAACAAGTGCAAAGTACGTTGGACAGTGACAGTAACCCCTCCTCTTTCAACCCAGTCTCCCCAGAAGTGACCTTGGCAAACTGCAGCAACCCGTGTTCCCTCGTTGAGAATAACAAAAACAGAGCTATTCCATGGAGCGAAATTCAAAGTTAAGATTAACATATAAAAATAACTAATTTTAAGAAACTCTATGTGAAAAAAACTTGAAAGCTCTTGAAAATACCCTCATTTAAATGTAATTTAAATAATTATGCATTTCTTATTATTCCGCAAAAATTTTAAAAAGACATCTTTGTTTTAAAATCTTAATTATTTTTAATTTTTATTGATAAAACATTATTTTTTATTTAAAAAACGATAATTCCAATCAAGATTTAGAAGTATATATTTTAAAGACGTTTCGATCTCATATGTGTATGAGGTTGAGGTCGACCTCAATGTCTTTAAAATATATTGTGAAAAATCTTTCCTGTCAAGCTCTGCGGTGGGCTAGCTACTTGTGAATTTCTATTAACACTAAATTATTAACTTTTACTGCTAATTTCAACGTGGGTTTGACATATAACATATTACTCCTTACCTGTTGCATGTGGACGTGTAATTCTGTACAGAATCACGATTCCTGTAAGTTCTATTTATTGAAATCAATTATTAGATTGATGCCAATTAAATTATCATCATTTTTCAACAATAAAAATGTAACATTTATTCTTATAATCTATTAATTTTATAATCTACAATTCTATTAATTTTATGTGAATTACTTTTCACTGTAAAACATTAAAACACCGTACGGGTTCGTAAGCTTACTAAAATGTCTTGATCGCTGGCTTCTCGGCTGACTAGCAGAATGTTGTTCGTGGAATCCTCGGTTTACGAATGATTGCTTAAATTAAATTAAAATTTCCTAAATTTCATTTTCCTAAATTAAAAGAATGCTCCAGAATGTCTTCAACGATTTGCTATAACTAGGACATAATATTCCCACAAATTAATGCGCGGTCGCGACTCTCCCTTTCTGTGTTTCGTATGAAACACCTACTCGCGACTGGTTATATTCAGCTAATTATTTTAAAAAATCCTTCCATCTACGGAGCTACCCTAATGTGCATCTCCTCGAAGCATGGAATATATTCAATTCCAACTTCCAACTATTACATTAATAAATTTTCCAATTACAATTTAATATCACAATTTACACAAGACCAATCTCTCAAACCTCAAACTAAACATAACTTCCCGGCTCACTATCATTTACATAATACCTAACCTATGCTGAAAATCCGTTCCCACCTCACCAACCGCTTACGAGTGTTCGCTACAATAATCTTCTAGAGAATCATCCCTTGCGTCCTTTCTAAAAGGCCACGGCCATCCAACGCCCTCTTCACACCTTCTTCACATAATGTGTTCGGGGCCGTGACCATCTGCACAGCGTTATGGCCCGGTTAAGCACGGAACAACAAACTTTGTTGATCCGTTGTCCTAACAACGCGTATTCTTTGACTTCCGAGGTGCAAACAATGCTGATATTACTTCGCTGGATGCTGATTTTATCATTTAAGCTAAACCCAGGGTTCTTGGCTTAACACAATATTCTAAACCTTGACTAGAATCATCGTCTTTTATTTGAATGTTTGATTTCTTTCTAGAATCCCCGAATTAATTAATTTAACATTTTTTCTGAACTAACAAAAACACTTCGGCACTATTCGGATTCAGTGGTATAACGGTCAGCGTACCCGAGTTTGCGGGTTCAAACCCCATCGAAGCCGTGGATTTTTAAGAGCGAAAAAATCCTTCGTACGCCTTCCTTCGGAGGGGAAGTAAAGCCGGCTGTCCCATGTAGTAGATTTACTGCATGCAAAATCTCCTCAAGCCTAAAAGAAGCCTCTGAGCAAAATTGAATTCCGCCTGTTTCGTCGCCCAAGATAATACCGCTTTTCTCCGCTAGGTTGTGAAAGGAGCGTAGCGAAATTTGCGTGGTTAGACGGAAGAGCGGGCCTGATGGCCTGAGTTTCGCCACGGAAAATAAGGCACTAACTAACTAACTAACTTTGGGTGTGGCAGGCTGTGCTGGGCGGCGGCGCTGCTGACGTGCGGCGTGTGCGCGGCGGTGTTCGTGGGCTCCGCGTGGCGCAACTACCGCCTCAGCCCCACGCTCACCTCCGTCGACACCACCATGTACCCGCTGTGGAAGCTCTCCTTCCCCGCCGTCACCATCTGCTCCTCCACCAACGTCAAGGCCGCGCTGGCGGAGCAGCTGCTGCTCGAGTGAGTGACGCAGCCCGCGTGCGTACACGACTTTCTAATATAATGAGACCAACAATTTTTACTACTACAACAACACAACAACAACAACAACAACAACAACAACAAAACGTTAATAAATGAAACACTTTATTAATTCAAATAAAAATACACGAATTATGCTTACATTCCTTTTAATTATTTAATTAAACGACTAGTTTCCATTGAATAAATATTTTATGTCAATATACCTTTTTTCTAACAATATACTGGAAATTTTGGAGGAAGATATATCCTTCATATTGGATTTTATGGCATGTGCTGCAGCCACGGTATCAACATTCAACAAAGGAGGACCCTTTTCGAGGAAGGGCAGATCCTTCAAAAGAAGGACGGTTCTCCCTAAAGAAGGAAGATCGGTCACCTTACCTAATATCAAATTAATGCATGTTCTTGATTAAAAATTTACTAACATTATTTAAATTCTTAATTCTACCATCCATGACTTACTCATGACAATTTTAGGGATGCGTTGCCCCTAACAATCTCCAAAAATTAACAGTCATTCAAAACATATTTTAAGGAGAACTTTAAATGTTCCCTGGTTCATTCCAAACACACACTTACTCACAATTTTTATCAAAACCTTCACTCTTCCCCTTGCTCCTTAATCTTCAGTCTAGGTCGTAATGCTGCATACTCACGTATCAAATCCAGGTATCCGAAAGACCGATTCAAACCACCACAAATCTCTCCAAATAGTCAATTCAATTTAATTCAGTCAATTGAATTAAAAACTAAAACATCCTCGCTTCTCTTAACTTAGCACAATGTTCACGTCCTTCTGAGTAACATAAACCACTGCTTATGGTTGGCCATTCCCCAAAAGCTAAAGACTGTGTACTGTATAATTAACTGCCTCGAAGGACAAAGCTTGTCTAACGAGAAAAAATTTAAAAATAAAATAAGAAAGAGGACTTACTCCTGGTGCACCTTTTCCTATTGATTTCAGGAGGGAATTGGATAGTTCTGGCGAATTGAATGAATTGAATTACGCTAGGCGACCTCCCATAAATCTGCTTTCAGAACAAAAGTTCACACTCATTACTTACATTCGTCACTCAAATGAGGTGGCGTCGCCCGTATATTTCGTGAGAAATAGAACAAATTTCAGTATAAATGCGCTTCGATAAAATAGAGCCCTTTTGCTGAGAAAAGTCAGCAAAGCTTGCAGTGTTAGCCCGCGTCGAAATCAAAGGTTGTTACTTATTATGAGTGTTTAAATTAGTTTTTGAAAATAGATTTCTAGGAATTACTAGAAAAATAAATAAAACATCACACATGTGTAAGAGAGCGAGAAGTACAATGTTATCTGATTTATGTTTTAATTTGACCGATTCATTATTTCACATTCCAATAAATTCCATGTGTGTGATGTAACAGGATTGATTTCGGTATTTGTAGCAATTTTGTGGATTTTTACTAGTCACTTGAAATTCAATATACAGCAGTTCTAAATGATTTTCGTTTTTGTTCATTTACGTAGCGTCTGTTTTGTTGTTGTTGTTGTTTTGTTGTAGTGATATCGTCAAATTTATCTTTAGATTATAAATTAGGTGCTTATTTTACAATATGGGAAAGTTGCTTTGAATTGAAATGAACGAAGAATTTGGTAAAATCATTGAATTTACAGCATTACAACATGTAGTTTTAGTTTACACCTACAGAACAAACAACATTTCATACTATAATTGAATTGCAAAAATATTCTACTGGTCGGTTTTCTGGTGATTGGTTATCATACTGATCGACTGTGTCTAGTGTCACTCTATAAATTCTGCAAGAATCGACTCTCTTACAATAATCGATCGCTCTCTCATGGCAAGCAAACTCATAACTTAGCGCATTGATGTAAAGAATAAATAGATGTGTGTATGTGTGTGTGCAACTAAACAAGCCATCGGAGACGTCGAACTTGAATCTTTCGCCTTAAATAAGAATTGTATTGATTATTGTAGCTAATGAAATATGAAGCCATCCACGTCAGGGGTCGATTGAGCTCTATGAATACTCGCAGTAGCCACTAAAAACCTCTGATATCACGCGGCGGACAAAACGCATTAGGAACGAAAATCCATCATTCAATATCCATTGCTAAATTACCACTAAATATCTAATGCGTAGTGCTTTCGCAAACAAAGTGACGGATGTGAAGCTCATTTAAAAAACAGCATGTCCAATGGACATGAACGCGGACAATGCTTGAAATTAACCAACCCACAATACGGCCTTTCTACCAACCAGCTAAAAACCACATGAATTAACTTTCACCATTCCTTCTTTTCTTCTACCGTTATTCCTCACTTTCTTTCTTTCTTTCCAGTCCCTTTCCTTTCGTCTCAATCTTTACTTGTGATACTCTTCTTTCTTCTGTCAGTATCGCGTCTGTTTTCTTTCTGTGTCTGTTAGTATTACCTGGAAATCTTTATTTCTTTACCTTTTCCTCTAAATTCTTTTTCACTTTCTATTTCTTCTTCATTTATTCTTATTCCGCATATAGTGACCACGAAAAGTACTTGCACACCTGCAATTATGTAGGGTTGTCGTAAATAAGGTAAACAAAGATACGCAGAATTATTTATTTAATATAAAACTGAAATAGTATAAATCTTGTAAGGAATTAAAAATGGTTTAATGTAAAATAATAAAACACTACAGTAACAACATACAATTTTTAACTACAGCCCAGCAATTGAAAATTTCTTAAATAATTCACAACAGTTAGTGTTTTGAGAGAAAGTTTTGTATATTGTTTTTCGTGCTTGTTCCAGAATTCTAAGACAAAGTTTTTTTCTTTGTTTTGTAAAAATATTTTTACGTTTGAATTTGGCGTCGAGGAAATATCAAAAACTATTTTTTTCTATAATATAAACTATTTTCTTATTTTTAATAGTTTTTAATCAGATAAAATAATGTTAAGTTGACGAAACAAATTAAAAGTAAAAATCACGTTTTTTGGCTGCAGAGGGGCGGTGGTGGTGAGAGGGGGCAAATAACACCCCTCAAAAATCTTATTTTTGTTAGAATAATAGTTTAACTGCCGACCTGGATGGCCGAGGTGGCTAAGAGCGAGTACCGACTCAGCGCTTCGGTCCGAAGGGTCGCGGGTTCGAGTCCCGCCTTGGGCATGGCTGTTTGTCCCTTGACTTTGTGTGTGTGTTGTCGCGGAGGGCCTCGCGTTCTGCTGACCCCAGATCAGTGGAGCCCGCAAGAGTGTTTGTCTAGTGTATGGTCGAATGTGCGTTCCTTCGGGACGTAAAGGGCAACCGGCTGTCGGCTGGATAAAAGCCCTAGGAAAAAAAAATAGTTTAACTACTCCAATGTCATTTGGTTTTAGGGGACTTTTCGCCGTATTATGGGGGTGTACCCTTTGCGTTCCGTAACTGACGGCCGGCCCCTGGCGCAGGTTCGTGGGGGAGGCGGCCAACTCGTCGGCGACGCTGCTGCTGCAGGTGCGCGCGGCGCTCAAGGCGCTCACCAAGTTCCGCTTTCCCTTCTACCACGAGATGCAGCCGCACATGGAGGTCGCCAAGCCCCTGCTGCCGCGCCTCGACCACCTCAACGTCACCGACTTCATGCTCACGGTCCGTCGCCTCCAACACTTCCAGCCTGCGCGTCATGATCAATCATATCAATAAAAGTTAAAGTCCTTGAAATTAAAAAGGAAAAAAGAAAAGAAAAAATAAATGAAAAAGGAGAAAAAAGAAAAGAGACCGTACATTGTATATATTGTAACCATACATATTAAATTTACAGCTACTCATAATTTAGCAAGGTTTATACTTTATTCCTCAGTTGTTGTTTTTTCTTCATTTTTTTTAAATTGATTATTTAAGGTCGCATCAGCATCTAGGTCATTAGCGACCACTATTGGTGTTAACGGTATGGTAACTGTGAAGATGAAACGAAATGTTGATGATAAGGGGTGAAAGGACGAACACAAATACAACCATGCCCGAGGCGGGACTGAACCCGCGATCCTTCGGGCCGAGATCACTACGTCACTACTGCCTTAGAGATCACGGCCACCGGGCCGACGTTTTTCTTTTTTCTTTTGTACTCTTGTGCTCATTACATTCTTTGAATCATTGCCTTTCTAATATCTAATTGCATTTTATGCTCGCATACAATTGCATATATATTAATTCTACCTCATTATCTATTTCTTCTTCTTTTCTCTATTATTAATTACCCTTTCTAAAATATTCGTGCTACAAAAAGCTTGAGCGGAGTAGGCCAAATATTAAGTATATTAATTTATTATCCTAATCTTTCAGGATTGTTCTGTTAGGTAAATTAGATATAAAATAATCGTGGCTTAATATCAAGGATTATTCTAACATGTCCTTGAATAACTGCTACATCCTAAATCGACTTCATTTACAATTTCATCTCGTTTCTATTCATGGGATTTCTTTTCCATAGGTGATGCCTACTTGCGAGGAAACGTTCTACAAGTGCTTCTGGCAGGGTCGACAGCAAAATTGCTGCGAAGTATTTCAACTACAACGCCTGGATGGAGGATTTTGTTATTCCTTCAACTCTCTCACTTCCGAAGAAACCAGTCACTGGTAATGTGCTCTCCCTATCTATCTCTCTTTCTCTCTCTCTCTCTCTCTCTCTCTCTCTCTCTCTCTCTCTCTCTCTCTCTCTCTCTCTCTCAATCGCAGGGGAACTTTGTTTACACGCAGGCAATCTTGCATGTTTGCACTGATCTTAACATAAAAATACCATTCGTTAGTCAATGCTGATAATATATTCACACAAAAAAGTATTTTATATTAGTAATTTTTATATTAGTATCAGTTGGATAATGAAAGTAATTCACTTTGCCTCTTTGACAATAGTATAATTTAGTTTTGCAGCGCAATCTTATTATTTTCGATTTTGTTCAGCTAAGCACCATGTTGGATAACTTTCATGATTTACTTTCTCATTTCTTTACTTCTAATCATCCAAATGTTTCTCTACGTTGCTTTCAACTACCCAATTGCGCAAACGTAAAGAAGGATTATGTGATTGGCTGTGGATCTTGTTTGATCGTATCCACCTAACGCCGAAGATAAGTAACCGATTTAAATCGGGTAAAGTTCAAATTACTCTATAATTTTACGGGTGTAGCCTAGGCCAGATTGCTTCTAACTTCGAAAATAATTTAATTTACTGAAAATGAATTGTTTTATTGCGGGTTGCCTACCAGCAGGCTCTATTTTTTTCTGTGTCGTCTTTTTGTCCACATCGCGCCTGTTTTCTCCTTTTCGTAACGCTGTACGGTTAAATATTAACTTAACGCAACTGGAGGAACGAAAAACTATCCTAAAGGCTAGCGTTCGTTAAGATTTTGTCAGTACATCCATTTTAGAACAATAAAATCAACAGTTTTTTTAGTTTTGAAACAAAAAAGGTTATGAACACATGCGAAGAAATGGTATATCTTGTTTATATGTTAAAGATGGTATGAAGATAGGTATTAAACGACACATGGCCGGTAACATCAATAAGAGACGCGGTTAAAGTTTGTTAACCAAGGTTCTAATTTAGGTTTATAACCAACCGAGTCAATCGGTTTTCAGACTTTGACCGCGTCTTCTATTGGCTATTTGTAGGCCTAATAGAACAGGGTGGCCACTTTCTGGAAAACTTGGAAAACCGGAAAAAATCAGGGAATTTCATTGTTCTGTAAAAGTTAGGAAAAAACCGGGAATATGCGGGAGAATCGTTAGAAGTTAGAGAAAATTGAGCTCGGATTATAACACTATATTTTATTCCTTAGGGACCTTAGTGTAGCGTTATTTTGTTTCGATTTTTTTGGCAAAATATATTTTCATTCGAAGTCTGAAGTCAGAAAGCTCACTAATTAGTATCGGATAGCGTTAATATTTTCTTTAAGAAGTGAGAAATAACTTTAGTCAGGAAAACAATTTAAAATCCACTGGCAAAGTGAGGGCCTTGTGTGGCCGCCCTGAAGAAGGCGCGTGGCGCGGCGCGGCAGCGTGTCGCGACAGGCGCGGCGGGCGCTGGAGCGCGCGGGGCGGCCCATCCAGTCGGGGCCCGAGTGCACCCTGCGCCGCAACTCCGGCTCGGGCATGAGCTCGGGCCTCGAGGTCTTCCTGCGCCACCCGGACGCCGTGCAGCCGCTGCACCGCCGCCAGGGGCGCGGCTACCAGGTACCGCCGCTCGCGCACCTCTCAAATGGACGACAATCTAGAGACAGGGGGCCGTGCAGCATGGTCTATTAATTATCTCAGAAATTCACACTTAAATGCATGTCCCTAACAGTTTCTAAGCATGGTATAAATACTATAGCGGAAGGGATAGGATGGGTGGGGCGGGATGTAATTGTAATGAGGATGGCAATGGCAGCTCGGATAGAGCGTGCAGGACGGTAGAGGCTGCTTAATAGATGATTGTGAGAAATAAATATTCGGGAAACGCCAAGTAATCAACTAGTAAGTAAGGAAGGAAGCAAGCAAGCAAGCAAGCAAGCAAGCAAGCAAGCGAGCAAGCGAGCAAGCGAGCAAATAAATAAATAAATAAATAAATAAATAAATAAATAAATAAATAAATAAATAAATAAATAAATAAATAAATAAATAAATAAATAAATAAATAAATAAATAAATAAATAAATAAATAAATAAATAAATAAATAAATAAATAAATAAATAAATAAATAAATAAATAAATAAATAAATAAATAAATAAATAAATAAATAAATAAATAAATAAATAAATAAAATAAGTAAGTAAGTAAAATAAATTTTAAGTGCGGACCCCCTGCTGCAGGTGCTGCTGCACGACTCGACCAACTTCCCGCAGCTGGGGCGCGGGCTGTTCCTGCCGACGCGGCGCGGCTCCAAGGCGAGCGGCGCGCTGAAGGTGGTGCCGTCGCTGACGGAGACGGCGGCGGCCGTGCGCTCCGTGGCGCTGCCCGCGCGCGGCTGCTTCTTCCCCGACGAGCGCGAGCTGCGCATCAACGCCGAGTACACGCTCAACTCCTGCCTGCTCGAGTGCCGCCTCGACAGTCTGCTGCGCCTCTGCCGCTGCCTGCCCTACTTCTTCAGCATCTTCGACGGTGCGACAAACCACCCTTCGTTCTGTAAACTCGTTATTCTAATACGATGGTTCCAATCGAATTATTACTGGGAGATGTGGCTCAGGGTATTAACTGATGTCACTACACTGCCTCTGACCAGGAGGTTCTAGGTTCTATTCCCGAAGGTGGCGAGATTTCCCACACTAGCTAGGCAGGAAGATCGAATTCATCCGCCGTCTGAAAGAGAATTCTAGCGGCTGGCTGCTCTGATTGGTAGTTTTCCGTGGTTTCTACGATCAATAGCAGGGGAATGCCGAAGTAATACCCTAACAAACGGGTCACGGACCGCGCGCGATCTTTCCTTCCTGTTCCTTGTCCTAACCTTACCCCACACTTACACTTACATGCACTACTCTTCCACACATGCCGGGAGACCGGTCTGGAGCTTAGAGCTTGTACCGGCTGAGGTGGTGCCTCGCTGGGAGGAGATACCGGCTTGTGGAAAACCCCGCCAGCCGACGTAGGTCGGCACCGGATCTCACCGTACACCAGGGGAAGATCTCCCCCATCTCTCGTGAGAAAAACCTGCACTTAAACGTCTTAAGGCAAGAATGATTGAAGTTGTTTGTGGCGTGGAAATCATTCGGAGACCCTCCTTATTTACAATACCCTAATAATTCTATTAGGTCGTGGGTTGATTGGCAACTGTGTGTGTAGTTGAGGAAATGAATCCCTTTATTCGGAACAATAGTACAATCACCAAGATGGGACCAAGCGTTAATGGGTTAATACGTAAAGTTCCGAAGTCGAGGTAGACCTATGCAATGTTCGGGGAGCACAAGGGTTCCTTGAGTGAGAATCTCCGCAAAGGAGCAGAAGGTACCGAGAAGGGTCCTTTAGGGCACCGATAGCAGCTGGGAAGAGTGTGGGATAAACATGAAAAGCTAGCACATTCTCTACAGAATATGTAACTAACTATTAAGAAAAAGTCTGTGTCATTTTATAGCACCACTAGTTTTAATTTTAGATGTAATATTCTCTTACTGTATATGTAAAGGCGCTCTGACAGCATTTCTCTCCTTCAAAGACAACAAAGATTTAGTGTCTTTTCTGTCACTCTATTGGTCGCAATCTCTCTCTTCAGAGATCATTGCTCCATTATATGTAGCCAACTCTTCCAATTCCCATGCAAACAATCGAAGCTCGGAATATCTTCCAATCGGAATTGCTTCTGCATCATAGATTGTTCGTACGACTTAACTGAATACTGACGTTTTGCTAGTTGTCCCTCTGTTATCTCTGCTGAAAGATAGAATGCATTTTTCTAAAGATTATTTAACCAATACTTTTATCAAGTATATCGCTCGTCGAGAACTTAAGAATTCTGGTGGAAAAATATATACTTTCATTTAAAAAATCAAAGTTATATGACATTATCCCCAAATTTAAAATACTAGCGTCACCGTGCGAGAACTCTCGCATGTTAAACCCCACCGTCTTCCCTATTTTTCCATTTCCATAATAAGCCTGTAATACGTATATGTTTTTCTTCAAGGCTTTCTTGTCCTCCGTCACTTGTTCTATATGTATCCTTGTAATTGATAACAATAGAATGCACCCTTGTCAATACAAACTATTCTTATTTAACGTTATTACCGAGCAGAGAGGTACACCCGTGTAATTCAAACGCGTATAATATCAAGTAATTAGTTTAATTTCATGTACAGTTGCAGATCTACAGGCTCTGAACAGATGGTGTAGAATCGAGAATTGTCGCACGTGCAAAAATTAATAGAATGTTCCTGTAGATTATAGTGTGATAAACGCTTATTTGAGGCCTTTGGCCTCAATATTTTAGTTTTTAAGGTCCTAGAACGCTTCGTTTAGGAGTTATTTAACATGTAGATTTAAAAAAATACGACAGAGTGTTGCGGGTTGCATTTGACATTAATATTTATATGCGTTTTTTTAAACAAATCCTTCACATTTTTAAAGTGAAAGTGCAATTCGTCGCGGCTTCAAGAAATTCTCTTTCTTTAGAGACCTCATTTATAAAGATCGGTAGCGTCTGAGATCCGCAAAATGTATCTATACTACTGAAATAATGTAGGATATATTATAAACAATAAAAAAACCAAATACGTTATTTCTCCGTCATCTAAAACATCTGAGCGAAAACGCTTCCCTGTAGCACAAATTGTAAACTTAGGTGGTCCAAACCTTACGTATAAATACCTGTTAACATTCAAAATTCTAAATTGTGCCTTTTATATGGAAAGTAATTTAAGATTTTGAATGTTGCTGAAAGTGAAAGAAATCTCCGCCTAGTCATAATTTTCGCAGTGAGATTCAATAATTATACAAAGAATCTCATATAAATATTTCCTCATTGACTGGAACGAATGTCAAGATCGACTATTGCACCAATTTTACGAATAGCATGCACTTTAAAAATGTCATAAATGTTATTTAATGGTATCGGTGTATTTATATAGAATAAAGGTTTATATAGAATAAAGAATGAAGGTTTCAGAATAAATATTTCATCACCTCTTCATTTCTTTTGTTTCAGATGAAGTACCTATTTGTAATATGAGTGAACTGATGTGCATCATGAAGCATGCAGGTAATTGATTTAGTTTTTATAACAAACACACACATACTTATGTAGAAAACGAATGGGTTCGATCTATTGACAATCAGAGTTTGCAAGCGCAGCACTCTTCGCAAACTTTTTGGGTTATGATGACGCAAATTGATTAACG
This sequence comes from Teleogryllus occipitalis, assembly GCA_011170035.1. NCBI lineage: Eukaryota > Metazoa > Arthropoda > Insecta > Orthoptera > Gryllidae > Teleogryllus > Teleogryllus occipitalis. The sequence goes on along the minus strand of BLKR01004745.1, from coordinate 85,318 downwards.
TTATAAACACATGGTGGCCAAATATCATAAACAGTCATGGAAGAGATAAAATGGCGGCGATGGAAGGCTCGTTGATCACTTAGATAAATGTACATATCAATTCTAAAAGAAATGTGCACATGAATTCAAACATTTCAAAGAAATGTTCCAGGAATGAGTGTTACAATTAAATTTCCGCATCTAAATACGGTCGCTTTGTTTCTTTCTCTTTCATTATTATTACTAGAAACAAATTTACCAACATTTCTTTGTGCCCTGCAAACACAAATGCACTTTGACGAGAACAAAAAGAAGTAAAGACTTGAAGATTAAGACACTCTCCCTCCGTCTGTAAGATCTAACCGATGATGGACGATATGTCAGGAGATGTGCACCTCTAACAGATGTGACCTTGAGTCACGCAAGAAAACCACATTTCATCCTTACTAGTTACTACTGAAATACTTTTCTGATGTTTTCGTGGTGATATTTCCTTGTAGTATTCATTTTTGCAGCACCAAACGGCTTCAAATTCTTTCTGCCAAAAATGTACAGTGAACTCAACATAGAAATAAACCAACCAATTTTCTCGAATTTACGGGTGTAGTTAGGGTGCAAATTAAAACAATTATTTTTTCACTAAGAAATTTCTTTCAAAAACTCCGGAAATTGCATAAGAAATCAAAGGATTTTGAAAAATTATTTTTTTATCTCCTAACACATTATAAACAATGTAAAGTGCATACAAACAAAATATTAATACTACTACTACTACTAATAATAATAATAATAATAGTAAAAATAATAATAACAACAACAACAATAACAACGTTTAGTCACATTCTCTGCCCAGACTTCAGTGGGTAAGGATGCCATAAGAAGCCGTTTTGCCATTTCGAATGGCTTGCAATAGTTTTATTAAAAATACGAAAAGTTTACATTTTAAATGGATGCCGATTGTATTAAATTTTCAACAAAAATATCCTTCATTACTTTTATATTACTGCACACCATTAACACTTTTGAAAAGCAATTTATAGTTAACCTTAAGAATGAATTCAAATTCTTTCCGTGTATTTTTGTTTACAATAAAAGTGTTTCTGAAACTTTATTCTGACTTCCAAAACTATACTCGCAAGTACAATTCTGTCTAAACTAGTTATCCTAAAGATTAGCACTGTCTTTCTCGCACTGGTTAGCTTTCTAATACCTTTAGTCTGGGTTAGCTTCTCGATATTGCCCCATCCTCCTCCCAGCTGCTAATAATCGGTGTCAAAGCGACATTTTTCACATTTTCTCAATTTTTATGTCCCCTAAAAGTAGAATTGAAATATGTTTTTAAGAATATAACAATAGTAAAACGTATTCCTGTATGCAAATTTTCAATGACAATTTATTTGCAACATCCTTTGAGCATTGCTGAAAATACGTAATTTTGAACTCATTTTCATAGAGAAGGTTTGAGTTTTCGAGAAACTTCATGAGAAATTATTAAAAATCACTTGTGTTTACAAATGTATTACAGTATAGAAAATAATTATAATGTAAATATTAAGGATGTGGGAGATATTTCAAAAAAAATTGTGTGCTTTTGAAAAATCAAAATAATACATCAAAATGGCTTATATTTCTAGTACTTTAGTGTACATATTTAGCACTATTCGTACAAATTAAATTTTAAAAAATCATTGGAATCCGTTTTTGAGAAAATCTTGTTTTTAATATTGTCTTTATATGTAAAGTAGCTAATTAATTTACCTGTAATAAGCTAAATTAAAATACTTGTTTCAAAATCAAGGGGCCCTAATATTAGCCAAATCGATCTGGGAATATGAATTTTGAACGAATGACGGTCAGACAGACGGACACACAGACGGACAGACCGACGGACAGACAGACGGACAGACAAACGGACATACAGACAGACAGACGGACAGACAGACGGACAGACGGGAAGACGGACAGGCGGACGGACAGGCGGACGGACAGGCGGACGGACAGGCGGACGGACAGGCGGACGGACAGGCGGACGGACAGGCGGACGGACAGGCGGACGGACAGGCGGACGGACAGGGGGACGGACAGGCGGACGGACAGGCGGACGGACAGGCGGACGGACAGGCGGACGGACAGGCGGACGGACAGGCGGACGGACAGGCGGACGGACAGGCGGACGGACAGGCGGACGGACAGGCGGACGGACAGGCGGACGGACAGGCGGACGGACAGGCGGACGGACAGGCGGACGGACAGGCGAACGGACAGGCGGACGGACAGGCGGACGGACAGGCGGACGGACAGGCGGACGGATAGGCGGACGGACAGGCGGACGGACAAACAGGTGGACAGATGGACAGACAGGACGAACTAATTGACAGACGGACGGTTAGAAGGGCGGATGGGCGGCTGGACAGATCCACATGGATCCACAAAACGTGGAGTTTTAGAGGAAGTAATTTGCTGCATATAGAAATAAGAATTATCCACTTTTCGGTATAACTATGTACAAAACCAAGTATTCCTTCCACGAATGAAAGTAGCGTTGTTCATGTGGGTGTTCGCGGGAGGGGTGGGGTTGGGGCGTGAAAATATTGAAGGAGGGTGACGTGGAAGTGCGTTTGGCGCCGCAGAGGAGGTGCGCGTCCCGGGCCCGCCGCCCAACACCGAGGGCTTCGAGGACCCACCGGCGCTGGACTGCCTGTGGTGCCTGCCGGCGTGCTTCGCCCGCTCCTACAGGGTGGCCGCCACCACCAACACCGCCTGGGACGTGGGCGACGACGACTACAGCGCCTACGTCGACATCTACTACGAGGAGATGGGCGCCATCAAGTACCGGAGGCAGCTCGTCGTCGACACCATCGACCTCATAGGTAAGCGGCTTCCCCCGCGCGCGCCCACTGCTAAGGTCTTTGGTCCCGTAAGTGTGATGTATGTTTTATCGCGGGAGGTGGCGGTAATCTTTCTCCTGCTGGATGTAGAGATTCGGCGCCGACCTCATCGGCATGCGGAGTTTTCCAGCTCTAAGCTTCCGACCGGTCTCTCGGTATGTGTAGTAGCGTACTGATGTAAGTGTAAGTGTGTGTTAGGGGAGAGGACATGTCAAGGAAGAGGAATGAAAGATCGCGCGCGGTCCGTGGCCCGTTCGTTAAGGTACTACTCCTGCATTCGCCTGGTGTTAATCGGAGAAGATACGGAAAACTACCGATCAGAGCAGCTGGCCGGTAGAATTCTCCTCCAGAGAGTCACTGAACTCTACCCAACTATCTTACTAGCGTCAAAAATCTTGCTGCCGTCAGGACTCTAACCCTCTGACCTCCCGGTTAGCGGCACAGCAGTGACATCAGTTGCCCTGAGCCACCTCAGCCGGTCCCCACTGGATGTTGTTATAGGTTTTGAATTCAAAAGTTCTATGGTTAATGGGAAATTTAGAAATTCCGAAAAATCTCGTTATATCTCCTTTATTTTATTTCCCTCTTTCGAATGCGAGCTTCCATTCCATTTTATATTTATTTAGGTCTTTACTATTCTCTTGGTCCTGACTATTCACCACCCATGAAACCGGAGTTTTTTGGTATCATGCGGTTTCATGGGTGGTGTTGCCTACTTTCCGGTAGGTGAACGCTCGCAAACGTATACATTTATTATTTTGATGTTTGCATCAGTTCAAAATATTTGAATTTGGGTTAAAATTAGTTTAAAATTAGTACAAAATTATGGTATTTTTAGTTTTTTGGTATCATGCGGTTTCATGGGTGGTGTTGCCTACTTTACGGTAGGTGAACGCTCGCAAAGGTGTACATGTTTTATTTTGATGTTTGCATCAGTTCAAAATATTTGAATTTGGGTTAAAATTAGTTTAAAATTAGTACCAAATGATGGTATTTTTAGTTTTTTGATATCATGGATTTTCATTGGTGGTGTTGCTAACTTTACGGTGGGTGAACGCTCTCAAACTTATACATTTTTTATTTTGATGTTCTGCATCAGTTCAAAATTTTTAAATTTGGGTTAAAATTAGTTTAAAATTAGTACATAATTATGGTATTTTTAGTTTTTTTATTTAATGATTTTTTGATGGGTGGTGTTGCTAACTTAACGTTAAGTTGGCACACCCAATTTTATACCGTTTTTTTTAATGTTCTGCATCGGTACACAATTTTAAAATTTGGGTTAAAATTAGTTAAAAATTAGTACAAAATTATGGAATACTCTTTTTTAATTTTCTGATAAGTGGGTGTGCTAACTACACAGACATGGAAAATCGTTCTATACCCGGAAGGTGACGTGCTCTCTGATGGCGTTGGCGCGTGCGCAGTGTCCCTGGGCGGCATCGCCAGCCTCTTCCTGGGCGTGAGTCTGCTGACGGGCGTGGAGCTGCTGTACTACTGCTGGCGGCTGCTGCGCGCGGCGCTCACCACGCTGCACGCGCGCGTGGCGGCGACGGGAACTGCGGCGGGGCACGAGGAGCGGCGCTCGCCCTCGCCGCCCTCGCCCTCGCCTCCGCCCCCGCTCTTCCTGTTGCGGCTGCCCGACGCCCGAGGCGCCGGTGGGGGTGGTGGCGGCGGCGGCGGCAGCCCTCCGCGCAAGGCGTGGCACCTGCCCGCCGAGTACCAGTCGCCGCTGCCGCGCGTCGCCGGCTACCGGAGCGACGTCTTCCGCTGACGGAGCAGGGGCGGCCCTCCTCCACGCAGCCCTCGCAGCGGCTTAAGGCCCATTCACAATGCAAACATAAGCATAAGCATGGCGTTAACATAAAAGTTAGGACTACGTCTACAAGTGGACTCATTCACAATGCGTTCGCATAAGCATAACACGTAAGACGTTAACTTAAGAGCTTGCAAGCTTCAAGCTTCTGTGCTATGCTTATGTCAGACATAAGGAATGAGCCAATCACAGTTCGTTAACTCAAAATCGAGTATCGAAGTCGATCGTGTCGATTCGTGTGCTGAGTCTCATAGCCAATAGAAACTTATTTTGCCTGTGTTTATGTTCGACATTGTGAATACGCCAACTCTTCGCTTGTGTTAATGTCTATGTCTATATGTTATGCTTATGTTTGTGATTGCATTGTGAATGGGCCTTTATGCGGCTTCTTCTGCGCATAAGGAATCGCCCAAAACGACCAGCCGGAATTCAACTGTTTGAAGATAGATGCACCATAATCAGAAACATGTTCAGTAAGGTCACCGCCAGCCGTTAGGCCTCATTCACAATGCAAACTTAAACGTAAAGTAAGCCGTAAACTTATGCTGTAAACTTTTCACGTAAAAACGAGCATTCACAATGGCAAACGTAAGCTGGAACGTAGGTTTTGCCTGAACCAATCAGAATTCAACATATTGATCGATTCGTTTCTAGCATTTTTTTCGACTCTCCTATCGATTTCGCCTTTTGCATTTGCGAGCAGCTGTTGCGCCCCTACCTATTGAGGTTATATGAGAGCAGTGAGATTTAAATTGTGTACCGCAAACTCCACAAATTTCTCTGCACTACCTTTCGACTATACATACCAATACACACGCATAAACAAGAATCGATCTGGAGTCGACCTTCTTTCTCGCGGATTTTGTTGTGCATTTTTTTTTTTTTTTTCATGCTGCTCTCTGATTGGTCTTCGGTAGAATTTCGACGTAAACTTAAACGTAGAAGCTTGGAGCTTGCGAGCTCTTTAAGTTTACGTCTCACGTCTACGTTTACGTCAAGGCATTGTGAATGATCTCGCTTTATAACCCATTTCTAGGTTTTGCGGCTACGTTACGGTTACGTTTAAGTTTTCATTGTGAATGAGGCCTTAGGGGCGCGTTACTAGTTTTTCGCGCACGTTTTCTTGAGCCCGCATTCCGTTCAATGCGAAAGGAATGGGGGGCTCGGTTATTTCGACGACAGGACTTAAATCAAATCTGGAGCTAATGTTTTCGATGCAAAATAGTTTCTGTTACGCGGGAGGCGAACATTTGTGATTATCAAATTTTGTCAACAAACCTCATCGCTATCGTTTGTTCAAAATTCAACTAATGTTAAAAAGGAGTAGGGGTAGGTATTCCAGGGCTCAAGAAAACCTGCGGGCTGGAGCGGATTCCTCCTTGATGGGGGCGTTCGTTGGCTCAACACCATTAACGGCAACGTCTCTCCGATGACGAGTTACAAAGCATTAGGAGAGAAATCGACCTTATATAAAAAACGGGGGGAATAATATACTTGGATTTAATCATAGCTGCCTGTGAAGTGAATCAGCTGTTACGGTGTCATCCAATCTGAAGGTTGAACGCCACCTTAGTGACGTCACTGTAGTGACGTGTAAGGTCCCGATTGGATGGCACCATAACAGCTGATGAACTGTCACAGCTATGGAAAGAGAGCTGTATAATGTATCAGTGACACACGTCTCTTCATTTACCATGACGAGCTGTCGGGAATGTCCACTTAACAACCAGCAGATTCCTGCTCCAACTTCTGATACTCCGATTTAAATATAGTGTCTCTTCAAAGTTACGAGCCGAAAGGAGAGGGAGATCCGATCGGGAGCTCCAATACCAAAAATTTAAATCGTAACGAAGCTCTCGATTGAATGACTGTGTCCCCTCTCGTTCCAGCACGCGATCTTCAGGGTACGCCATATTTAAATCGGAGTATACTTTTGTTCATATCGCTTCTTCGAAAATTCCACAGCATTTCAAACTCAGTCCCCTTGCTTTTTCGATGAGATCCTACTTCCTGTTGAAATCACCTAAAAAACTGAGCATTAGCTTCAATCAGTGTTGTGCGTTAGAAGCCGAACTGATTGTGAAACCTCAATTCCATGGGTATCTACACTGTGGGTAGACCTGTCGCTGCACATCTGATGACGTGCCCCGCCTCGTACAGGAGATTGGCCTACCCCGAAGCGAAGTCTTGAGTCTGACATTGAAGAATATAAGAACTTACACAGAAACGGAATAAACCATGAACGATTTAAACGCACGCAATAATAATCAATGAATTTTCACAAACCGCCAAGTGGGGTGAAAACGGGACCTTGTAGCACACACACACACACACACACACACACACACACACACACACACACACACACACACACACACACACACACACACACACACACACACACACACATTCATATATATATTCCACGATTTCCATTGCCCCAACAATATGTTGGGAAATTCGGAAGCGCTGTTTATACGAGAAATGAAATCTGATTAATGATATGATTTCGTACAATAGCTTTCTCGACTATATGGTCAGTTTTAGTGACGTCTGTGTTATGCGTTCTGACGTAGGTGGTCGTCAAAAAGTGTTTCGTTGCTATTAAATTTTGTGGTTTTATATATAGTTCAGCATTCTATATATTCTATTCTATATATTTTGTTACATAAATTGTTTGAATATTTTATGACTGTCTTTGACCAAAACTGTTCAGAACCAAAACTGTTCAGCCGATTTTCTCCAAAATTGATATTTTTAGTCATCTTCTAATAAGGTCATTATTCGAAAATAGAAATAGTTTTCGTGTAATTTTGCGTTAAATATAGGCAATTTAAAAAATTGTTTAAACATTTTTCTCAAAAACCGGCTCAATTTTTTTTCTTTATGTTCTCCTCGTATCAAAAGACGGTATAAAAAGTTATATCAGTCTCATTTCCGGCGAAATATATGTATTTCCGAGGATTACATATTTTAACATTTAAGCATTACAAAATTGAAGATAGAAATGTTTACCTTAAACAAAATATGTTCTAAAAGATCAGCTCTTTAAAACAAGCTTATGTACATTTTTTAACTAGTAGCTTTTATGTAATTTTGCTTGACATATATACAATTTATAAAACAATATTTTTAAGACCCGCTGCAAATTTTTTCTTCAATTTTTCCCAAGCAAATAGAACAAGGAACGACTAAAAAATAGCGCAGGTCTTATTTTCGGTGACCTCTCTGAATTTTCTTAACTTGCAAATTTAGAAATAATGTGAGAAAGTATCTGCTGTCGTAACACCACACCTTCGTTATCAGGGTTCGCCAATAATACTTTTTCTGTAGAAAATTTCACCGTTTTCCGTCGCACGATTACAACACTTTCTGTTCTTACAAAGTAAGAGCGAGGAAGTAAAAATGAACTGATTGTTTTTAATAGAATTGCAACATTTTATGACAAATATACCTGAAAGTTGGCAAAAATTTTGAAAGAACATTAAACAAGACTGCGTATTTAAGGAAATTTTCCATTTAAGTAAATTAAAATGCACGATACTAGCTCCAACACCAGCTGTTTGAAGCAATTTTCTGCTTTAAAAATAATAAATAATACACAATTATAAAAGATAAACATTAGGAGGAATGCGAATGTGCAGCTTGTCCCTTGTTTGAGAAATAACTCTGGGAATCCAAGAGAGACCGAGGATTTCTTCCAAAGACATTAAAAAATTTGCCACTACAACAGGACCGCTCCACTCTGCATATTTAGTAATGCAAGATGCTTATGAGTATACACACATTTAACTCATAAATTTATGAATATCAATACAACATTAACACGACTGCTTCCAAACCTCACGCACTCTTTCAGAAGGTAAATTATGTACAACAATATTTTTTTTATGAATTTAAGTAATTTAGAATTAAAATTTATGTTCGTATTCAGATCATTGTACTAATAAGTCGACTTTTCTAGCGTTCATTGATTATTTTTTGCTTTGTCTGTATATGAAAGTTCAATTACATCTAGTTCATTGCAGTCTGGTAGAGCCGTCGCGTAGGACTCCGAAGCTTCGGAGAGGGTTCCCAGCAGCCAGCAGTAGTTCCTTCGGAGAGGGAACCCCCATCTCGATCAGGTTTTTCGTCCAGTTTCCCTGATCCATTGAGCAAATGCTGAGATGGCCCCTTGTTTTGCTTCTGGACATAAATGTAACTTCATTTTCTGTGCACGTCTTCTAGAATTCAGTGGGAAATACAATTATTCAAATTATCGTTTCCATGTTGTCGCGGCAGGAAGTAATAAGAGCCAAAATTTATTGCTTATTTATCCTTGAAAATAGATTTTATTACATGGGAGATTTTTTTTCTCCCTTTCAAAATTCAAAATTTATTGCTTATTTATCCTTGAAAATAGATTTTATTACATGGGAGTTTTTTTGTTTTTTTTCTCCCTTTCAAAATTCAAAATTTAAGTAGTATATGACTTAGTGTAGGGATCACAGAATTTTGAAAATGTGCACACAATTCACTTTTCCCCATAGCACGTCATACGCAGTTTTTAACTGTTTTTTTGACGTAAAATAAAATAAAAATAAAAATAAATAAATAAATAGAGGGTAGCCCAGCCGCAGCACGCGGGCGTCAGGTAGGCAACTTCCAATCGTGAGACACTGGCCTGTGTTTTACACAGTATCTCCTCACGTGGGCGGCTAGTTCGGCTCGTTATTGTTTGAAACATCATTTGGATGCGTGGATTGCTGAAAGGGTAGCGACTGCTCGGTTGACTGTTAGCCCATTTCGAATTGATTGCGCGGAAAAAATGCACTTTCTTCCAGAACAAGCAATAATCATATGATCAATCATAACCAAACATCAACGAATTTACGACGAAACCGAAAAGGGCGTGTTTGCAGAGGAATTTCTCGAAAATGCCAAAGACAGATTTTCACATACTTACCATCTTCTGTGTACAATACAGACCAAAGTGGATTTGAACGCGAAATGCGATCAACACGTACGTTGTCGTTTGTTGGCGAAAAACACACGCAGACAGTTGCTCTATCACACTCGTATATTATAATGCCAACAATAAGTATGGATGGATCTTTATTGCCTAAATTATTTATTGTGCTGCAGGAATCAAAAGGATTTTTCGGTCCTGTAGTCTCCAAAAGAATGTTTAAGCCGAAAACCTAATTGTTACAGCCACAAAATCAGGAAAAATGGGAAAGAAAGAGTTAAAACAGTGGGATTTTTTAATTTTTTTTTATTTTTACGTCAAAAAAACAGTTAAAAGTGCATATGACGTACTATGGGGAAAAGTGAATTGTGTGCACATTTTCAAAATTCTGTGATCCCTACACTAAGTCATATACTAATTAAATTTTAAAAACAGGAAGGAAAAAAAAAGGTTCTTAAAAAAAACTTTCTTAAAGAAGCGTTCTTCCCATTTGCAAGTGAAAATTTTGCTCTGCTTTTAGATTCATGGACCACGAACAATGAAAAAACTTGTATTGAAGATATTCCTCTATGCAAGACAATTGAATTGCTCCAGATACCTCCCGGAACCACAGGAAAAATCCAACCACTTGATAAGTTCTTCTTCCGACAGTGGAAAGCTATGTATCGCCGCTTATCAGAAAAAATTGTCTCTCACAAGAGTATAAACGCCAAAGTTTCTGATAGATACAATTTTTCAATTGCAATCCTGCATTCATTTTCAATTTTCATTTTCTCGTTTCCGGAACATAATAAAATATTCTTGGTTTGCTTCAAGGTACATAACAGAACGTCCTCCTGAATTTGTAGTGCCCGTCAAATATTGTCTTGAAACTACTAATTTTGGAGCCTTGCACTGAAAACTGGCAGTTAATATTTTGGATATGGGATCCTGATAGTGCATTGCGTGTGTCATAAAAATTTCGAGGGGTGTTTCGACATGAAGGATCTGTTACTTCCCTTGTCAGGAAGAGAAGCGGAAGCGTCTCCGATAATTAAAAATCGAGGTATTTTTAAAAAAATCGATGTAAGAAATTATTATCTTTCATTTACGTATGTGCAATTATTTGTATTATGATTACGTGTTCGTTATATTATAGAGGAAAGTGTTAGTAGTCGAAGAAAACAATTCTTTTAAAATGGGTCGATGCTAGAAAATGGCTGGGAATCCCTGATGTAGATTCTTAGCAGATTGCATGAAACCGTAGTTTTGGAAAGAAAAAAATGATAGAATACCGAGTTGAAAGTGTGTATTTAACTATTCCAAGTTGACATAAATCATCAGGGGCGTCCAGAAGGGGCGGGGGGGGGGGCAGCTGGGGCAATTTGCCCCAAGCCCCGGTTTAACTGAGGCCCTGAAGTTTTCCTCATTAAAAAAATTAAAAATATATTTATCTCTAATCCAAATGTAACCCTACAAGTTATTTTCGATGCATGGAAAAATGAATTGTTTGTGAATTGGAGGAGGAAGAAATGTTTGTTTGCAATAAGAGACCCCCTCGGATCAACTGTCCCAGGTCCTTGGTTCTTTCTGGGGGCCCCTGTGTATCTATGAGTAGAAATTTCATGAAAAAGGATTTATCGATTGAAAAACTTCTGCATGGCATAGGCCACAAAGATTAATTTTCTCATAAGAATAAGAATCTCATAAACATTGTAAATGTATGTAATGGTTGACCGACATTTTACGGTGTCACGGTTACTAAGGACTTGTACATTTGAATTTGCAATTGTTCATGGTGGCTGGTGGCGCAAGGGTATATTTGTTGTAGTAAATGTGCTAGTGAAAATGCAAAACATTACAATACTATTTCCATGAAAAGCGATTCCCTTATACGCGAGGGAAGCTTAAACGTGAGCGCCGGAGCGAGAGCGGATGCGCGAATCAGGTCGCGAGTGTGAAGATCAGAAGGCCCTCGCGAAAGCAGCACGTTGGATCCTTCGCGGACCACATGGTATCAAAATGCGTTGGTCATGAAATATTCCAATGACACCATACGATACAAAATAATATATTGACACCAACAACTTTTGATTTACCTTACGTAAAATACATTTTACAAAATATATAAGGGCTCCTATAATATCTGAAATATACAAGAGCTATATTAATATAGTTGTTTCTTAAATTATTTATAGAGAGGCTATAACAGTCTTTTGGAAAAACTATATTTTTTAAAGGACACCAAAACCATGGAGGAAAACCCCTCTAATCTTTGTAGATCAATCGGGCCGTTGCTTCCTCTTTGGTTTATTATATGAAACCACTTCCTTACGTGAGAAAGTCAAAATGACTGTAGATAAGTTTATTTTATTTTCAAAATATGATTTTGAATGCCTTTCTTGTTGCCATTTCCATTCGAAAAGTGCTTCATTTTGCATGGGGTTTACAATACAGATTGGCTTTTCCAAAGAGTTCACAATTATTCATTTGTTACCAGAACGTCAGGGAATGTGTCGAGCAATGTAAACAAACTTCCCCGGGATGTGTTATGATGTGCGAAGAGAAGTGTTAATTAGTGTCCGTTAGTGCGAGTATGCGCTGAGTCTTGCGCTGTAAGTGCATTTTGCCCTTTGTGTCATGTGAAATGTGTTAATATCTCGAAAATCAATTATGGATCATGTCTCGAGAAAATGTTGTAGAAAAATTCTACGGTGTGTATTTACTGTATTGCACAAATCCGAAATACAAAGGAAGAACATACATTGGATATACTGTCGACCCAAATCGTAGAATAAAACAACACAACAAAGGCAAACACGCTGGTGGTGCCTGGAGAACAAGCAACCGTGGGCCTTGGTAAGAATACCTAACCTCGCAATGGAGAGCGTTCACGGCATGTGCATGAATGTATTGTATGTATAATCGTTCATGAGTTATTTTACATGCGATTGTTCTGCGATATATAGCTCTTTTAATTTTGTCCGTTGCCTTCTTTTATTAAAGGGAAATGGTGCTTATTATACATGGATTTCCCAATGACATATCAGCCCTCCGGGTAGGTTGTAACTTTGTTTTCTATTTGGCATGATCAAAATACCATGTTTAATTTCTATCAAAATTGTTATTTAGTTCGAATGGGCATGGCAGCACCCATACCGCTCCCGACGTTTACGTCACGTCCAGAAGAAGAAAAGCAATGAAAAAACTTACGATTTTAATCTTAGGGTGTTATCTGAGATGTTATGTGTAGGACCATGGCATCGTTTACCATTAACTATTCGATGGCTGAAACAGGAATATGCACGTGAATTTCCAGTATGTATGTCCAGTAGGTTTCATATGTTATACAACATAGTTTTATTACATTAAGCTCCTAATCTTACCATTTGAACTTTTTATTTAGGCATCTCGCAGTCCTCCAATGCATATGCCTGTGGTTTATGGACCTGTTGCAACTAAAAAAATTCCTTCAACACAAACGGCTGAAGAAAATGACGATGCACTAGATGAAACCTTGTCTCTCTGTTCGTTATGTTCAGAAACTGTCACAAAGCAACAACGCATGACATGTCTTAATCCCAAGTGTTTGCTAATGGTGCATGTTATCTGCTTAGCTGACTTGTTTGTGTCTGAAAATCAAGTGGTGCCTGTGGATGGACAGTGTCCTGCGTGTAAAATTGACGTTTTGTGGGGTGATTTAGTTCGTAAGAAAAATGGTTGCTACAGGGACTTAAACAATAGTGCTTCTGAAGAATCAGAATAATTTATTTTTGTGAAATTTTAGGTGTGATTTGTAATTGACTAAATTTCTTATTTCGAATTTTATTTTATTTTTATTTGATATACTAGATGCCAAAAACTAAAATTTGCTTGTTCATTTTATGGTAATTTTGTGGTTTATTATATCTTCCAAACTTTTAAGTAATTCTATTTTTATTCTGTTATGATTTCCAAATGATGACATGTCTTGCTATGTTCTTGAACAGGTCTATGGTGGATGTTCTTCATTGCGAATTGTTTATGGCTTTACCAAGATGACAGGTTATGTAATTTTTAAGAAATTGTAATGAAGGTTTTTTATGATAGATCTTATTTATAAATTGTAGTTAACTGGTAGAGAATGAGTATACCGTTGTATCATTGCTTTTATAAATGTATTATCTATGTGGAAGTATGATGTATATTTTGCTTTCTGGAAGTAAAGGATTATTTTTTGCTGTTTGAAAGTTTTTAGCTATTTGTTCTCAAATTCCATTTGCTGATACTTGAATATTTTGTCCTTTAAACCAAATTAGCAGTCTGTACATATTGTTTTTCATTTAGTTAATGTGTTCCAAATTATTAGCATATGGGGTATTTATTACTATATTTGTACAATTATTGGACAGTAACTTAAGAATCACATAATTTATTTTGTGTTAAAAGTTAATAGGAAGATACATTTTACTTTGTTCATTGTGATAATTGAAACTGTGTGAATTTGAATTTCCATGGAAAACGTAACAAGATGTCATCCATTTTCATCTCATGATAACTGAGCTTTGGGTTTCTCTTTGCTGTGTTCAATGCTTTTCTTAATCATTTTTCCACTGGTAGAACTGTTTAATTGTCCTGTATAACTGTCAGTGACATTTCATGACATACGCTTAACAAAAGTTCGCAAGGGAACATACTTTTCATGCCAGATTAAATTTTATTGAAAATTTTAAGTCAACAAATTATATTTGGTAATTTAACAGTCCTTCATCTGGAATGAATTACAACTAGTAGATGCTGAATTAACTTATTGTTATATTTTGTATATAAAGGTTTATATAAATTATTTGCAACTCGCTTATTTATTCATAACATTTTTTGGTTGTGATAATACTGTAGTGGACTCGTACACTTTTCAATAATTGTGTTAAAACAATACATGCCTATATTTAAACCTTAATATTCTATGACAATTTGAACTTTTCAAAAAAGTTTACTAAATATTTTTATTGTAAATTAATTAAATATTATATTTTGCTCAGAAGAAATTAGTATACAATTAAGGCAGAAGAACATTCATTATATTAGTAATAATTTTCTTTTGTAATATTTGTCAAAAAAGACATTGAATTGTCATGGTGTGAGCATAAGTTGGACAAACAAAATTGTGTACAGTTAACTTATGAGGCAGTTTAAGACACGGAAATCATCTGATGTACATTTCTGAGACCTCTGCTCTAGAAACAAGCTACTATTAATGTATTTCTAATGTGAGTTTTGCATATTGTATAATAAATGTATTGGGTTCTTTAAAAATATGTAATTTATTTAGCAGAAGGATTAATTGAGCAGAGATATTATTTATTTCAGTCCAAGATTGTATTATTTTCTAAATGTTCCTTCAGTGTATCATTATTGACTAAAATATGTGCAAAATTGTAGAAAATGGGATAATATTTTTCTATAAACATAGAGAATATATTGTATATAAATAACTGATTATATACTATTTCTCTGACTTTACCCTTATTGCTTTCCCTATAGATCATACTTCAGTTCCTTTCCTCCTCAATCTTTGTATTTACATTAATATTTATTTTGGTGAGAAGTTAATTTATATACACATCTATTCACAATAAATATAAAACAATTATATACATGCTTCACAGTCTTAAACTGGACTTCATATAATACTTGATGGTAGTGGAGAGTAATAGATAGTCCTTTATATTAAAAATCATCATCAAAACCATAGTCATCATAATCATCTTGCACTCCTGGAGGAACAAAAGCACCTCCCCAAAAGTTGGAAATTGATTCACCGAAACCCAGTGAGGTTGCAATGCCGTACACCAATCGCAGGAACAATATCCTTAGAAAGTTGAATATATTTGTTTCTCTTGATTGAACTTGTTTCTCAGATTTCTTGCTCTTCTTCTGTTTACAATCACAACTCACCTGCAAGAAAATAGAGAGGCATGAACTATTTGTGATTTAATACATTGTTTTGTGGATTTTGAAATGCGTCACTTACTGTTAGAAGAATGAGCAGCAAAAGTGCAGCGTAAATCAAAAGAGCTGGGAACTTCATGATTAAAGTGGAATGTTCATTAAATCAACTAGGCCATAGATGTCTTGATGATGTAGTCTGAAACAACATAGGAATTTATTAGCATTTGCATTATGGTTCATGATTATTAATGGACTGTTTACAACTAAAGGCGCAACATGAAATTACTATAAATGTTGGATTGTAATTGAACTTCATTTTTCCTGCTGTTTTAAAGTAGATAAGAATAATGACAAGTGAGTTTTTTATAGAAGTATTTCAGTATAATTTACCTATTGACATTTCATTAGAAAAAAGTAGGTATTTATATTTTGAGAGAGTTTAAGAAAAAGGGACTCTTCACAAAGTATTATTTATGATAATTATGATTAATGATTGTATATTATTGAAGGTATGCTGAAAATTGTTGAATGTTATTGTTTGTACACATTCAGTGTACATGATGTTATTGTTTGAACAAAATATTTCAGAAATGTTTAACATTAGCCATATTCTGAGTACTTCATTTATTTTCTTCAAAAACCAATGAGAATTGGATTTGGCGTAGAAATATAATCTGCGCACGTTTCTTGGGCTCGATTCACTTTTCCACCATTCTCCTGTACATAGTTGAATGATTGGTTAAAGTCCCTACAAATACATTTTTTCCGAAGCATATGAAGCGACGAACGATGAATCTCCATTCAGTAGAATGGTTAATCAGATATTCAGATATTCATTTATACTAGTGATTTAATTATTGTGTTTCATAGTATATAGCAGTTATGTAAGAATTGCCGGTTCCAATTCTTCCTGCTGGATTCAAAAAAAAAAAAAAAAAAAAAAAAAAGGCGAACAGGCATTAATGCAGGCATTGAGGTCATATACCACTATATTTCTGCTCAGAGACGTTAAGTCTACAAACCTGCTGCGTTTTTTGTGGGGGATTGAATTGATCAGTCATGTAGGAAGGAGTTGCTTTTTGTGAGTCCCGTTTTCGTTAGCCATGTTTTAATGTAAGGTTGCTCGGTCTTCCGGTGTAATTTTGCGAATTAATATCATGGGAGCGGTAACGAAGGTGCGTGCTCGTACATTGTTCTTTGTTGCCCGAGCACTTCTCAGAAGGCGACGGAGGTGGGTCAATACAGCTGCCCCCGCGGGGCGATCCGGGTGGGCGAACTGTGAAGCGCAGCGCGGTGGGGGGGGGGGCGTCGCTTATGACGAGAGGCGCGAGGGGAGTTAGTTGCCCATCCGTTACGGCACGCGTTCATAGTGCGGGTGCCGGAGGGATGAATAATTGAGAACCGTGTAACTGGACAGCAAAATAAATGTGATGACTCATGTTTTAAAGTACTTATTAAAGTATTATATATATATATATATATATATATATATATATATATATATATATATATATATATATATATATATATATATATCTTATATATATAAACGCACATACGATGATATTATGAAGGCGTAAATTTTATATGGTTTGCAAACGAGATGAAAACTTACAATCTTCATTGTGAGGAAATGTCTAGTCATATTATAGCTGTAATGATTTTATCATCTACTATCATGTATATTTTCTCATGAACAGCGTATATAATCATTTTGACATCAGCATATATTTTCTGTGATAAATGATACATCAAATGTTCAGGCGTCAGTGATATGCGGTCGTTCAGTAAACAAGTGTGCAATCAAAAATCTGAGAAAATTAATTACCGGTCACTCTGAATTGTATTTTGTCGGTCTTTATCAATTAAAACAGCTAGGCTCTTAATTATTTTTCTCGAAAACAGTATCTATTCTTTTCTTGTAAAAACAAAGTCTCTTGGTACTCGGTCACTAGGATTTTTTCGTTGAAGAAAATGATAAAAAAAAGACCCGCCCCAAGGAGTCATAAGCCGGTTCGGCGGGTGTGTTCCGTTGCCCCCTCCCCCTCCCATCGACTCCTGCCGTCGACGCGCTCGTCATGCTAAAGAGGGGGAAAGGGGAGGCGCTCCCGGCCTGTGCTGCCATCTGGCGGACAGTCGGCGCAGTGCCAGCTAGAGCGACCGAACAAGCAGCTGCTCGTTCCCTCTCCACGCCTGCACTCCTCGTTTTAAGAAAAGTGTATCCTGCAAGTAGTGTGTGAATTGGCTGAATTCTGCAGAAGGGAGCCGTCAAAGTTCCAGGAGGGGGCGAATCGAAAAACTGACAAGTGAAACAAAGAATACCTTATGCAGCACAGTCTGAATCACTGAGAATCCAAGTGGGGGCATTCCCCTCCGCAAAGGCTTAGGGTTTTCGTGTACCTTCCCCTTTATTTGTCAAAATTTATTTAAATATTTATTTATGTTCGAATTATGAAATTATTTAAACATATTTAATATTATTAAAATTATTTAATATTGCATAGTAGCATTTCTATAGTACATAAATAACATACAGTATAAAAACATATGTTTATTGTTTAACAAAAATCTACGATACCCCCCCCCCCGAAAAAAAAAGATCGACTGGGTCCGCCCATGGTCTGAATGAATTACAAAAATGTACTCGACAGTGTGAGGAATTATGTACTCGAAGTGTGGAAATGATAAACGAGATACCTAAAGTGGATTAATTGTATCCATGGTAAGGAGAAATCAATTATTTTCCAGCAGGATACGTGAGACTCTCCAAAGAGGGACCATCACCAGAATCACCCTGTCAATTCGCACCCTACCGGTAAAATTA
The DNA here is from genome assembly GCA_011170035.1 of Teleogryllus occipitalis. NCBI lineage: Eukaryota > Metazoa > Arthropoda > Insecta > Orthoptera > Gryllidae > Teleogryllus > Teleogryllus occipitalis. The sequence goes on along the minus strand of BLKR01004745.1, from coordinate 66,953 downwards.
GAACAGGCTTCAGCAGAAGCTAAAGTTCGAAAAGTATTTGTCCAAAGAATAAAGCTCCATCAATATTTATTGGTTAATGGGCTTTAAATTGTAAGTCCGAAATTTGGGGTATATTGTATAGTAGAATGCGTATTTAAATATATTATTAACTTTTTTTTCTGTTGTGACTGGTTTTCAAAGAAGTACATCAGGGAGAGGTGCCATTTGACCAGTAATGTAGATGGTTTCTCGGATGACAACGCTCCGTGGGGTAACGTCCATCTAGCTCCCCAAAAAGAAGAATTTTCATTTCATGTGTTGGGCGTAATAAGCATTTTACATATCCATAATTTCATGATTGCATTTGCATTATATTTGTACTTTTATTAGTACAAATATCCAGCCCGCTTCGCTGTGATCTGTGTTTTAGGCAGGAATTTTTAACTGGGCGTGGCCAGAAAATTTAGGGATGTAGTAAATATACCTGTATTATATAAATATAAAAAAATGTAGGGATGTAGAAGCCCTAATGTACTTAAATCTCCGAGATTTACAAATACATCCTGGAAAGGGGCAATAAAATAATGCGATCGCAAAATATTTTTTTAAAGTCACTTCTCCTTCATTCCTTTGTAACCTCTCTTTAAATTTATCCGTCTTCACGGGTATGAAAGTTCTATTTCGTTCTATTTCATTATGTACCTTCTGTATTATAGGTATCATGAATGCCATAACTCACTAATTAATGTCTCTTTTCAGTGGCATACTCCGAATTAAAACATTTTCACATTTTGTCTAGTCTGTTTAGTGTTTCCACCACCTCGGGTACGCTAACCTACGCTGATAGATAAAACGTATATCTAATTGTTTTATTATCGAATTGTGTACGGTTGCAAGTTTACAATTATTGATGACCAGACCACGCGCGATCCTTTCTTCTCCAATGTGTTCTCACTCCCTCCTTTATCGACTGGTGTTGGCTGACTTCCGTCCCCATGTGGTCCTTTCCTCTCCATCTTGAAAGGACGAATGTTAGAGCAAGGCCTAAACTGGCCTGCAGCGCCATCGGAAAGAAAGTGAAGAATTATTTAGCATTTTTAGTGTATCGCTCAGATGACAACAATATAATCGTAGGTTTCCGCGGCTGGTCATGTGAAGGCTCTCGGCTGTTCGAGTGACGCCGCGACGAGGGCAGTTCTGACGACGACCACAATCTGATGGTCGAAACGTCTGCACAACTCCCTCGACGCGGCGTCACCCGGACACCGAGAACCTTAACAGCACACTAGTTTTATGTTGCTAGACGCTGCTAGCATAAGTACATTTTTATGTGTTAAAAATAGATGTAAGGTGTAAAGTATCAATTTGGATCCGTATAGTTATATATTCAATTCGGTCGAGAATTTATCATTTTATTCCCAGTTTTTTAACATCTTAACTTGCTTACTTATATCTTTTAATATTTCAAGCACATGATACATTCCATTCCACCGCTTGCCCATAAACCCTTTCTTATTACTGGTCCGGCCAAATTATCACCTACGATAGCCACGAAAAAATGTTTTAGAGCGTGGGATAGGTGCCTGGTTCTAAACTTAATTCTCAATTAATGAGTTTTGGATAAATTTTCTCATGTTTTGAGTTTCTTTGTCGATTTACCCATGTCAATTCTTAATTTGTTCTTACATAAATATTCAGTAGTGTCCTTAATGTCGCGTTCTTATTAATGGTAAATGTTGGAGAAAGTAAAATCCAGAGAGACCTGTTATTGTTGCCCTTTTTCCTTTTGGAATTATTCCCGCTTTTCTCCAAGTGTTTAAGCAAATGTTTGGGACTCACGCTTGCACTTTACGAGCAACACGTCCTCTTTCTCGCTGAACTGTTTTGGTTTACTTTGCATTGAATTGATAAAAATTGAGGCGATTTTTTTTCTTTTCCGCATGGAAAATGCAGTATTTGCCCTAAGAAACGTAGCTTTACAGCGTCTATAACTGCCTACATTACATTTCGAAGCATGGTGTAATGAGCAATAAAATTAACTTACCTAATGAATAACTCGAAAGAGACGCATTTTCAGTTATACGGCTTGTACATGTGTCGGAGGAGGGAGGATCGGTGGCTGGGATTCTTTCGAACAAGGGGCCACAACCCCTCTAGAGAGGAAACTAGTTGGACACGTTTTAATGTAGTCTTGCTAGGTATACAATTAATCCATGATTTGCTGCACGAAATGCCACATTTATGATTTTTCAACCGAAATGTTCAAACCAAATGAAGGAAATTGGAGAAGAAACACTTCCCGAGAGTATTCTTACAAATGATTCTGAGTGTGTAGCTTAAGCAAAAATGTTCTTCCTTTTACTCATCAGTTCTTCTATTCGTCGTCCCCCTGGAGTTTTGAATGTCCACATCTGGAGAAAACGTAATTTGCATCTTGTCTTACAATAGGTCTTCGAGAAGTAGGAGCGCAATACCTGATAGCTGTTCGGATACTCGACGGGTTTTGAATTATATATTGCTCTTCCACTCTTACAGTACTTAAGCTCCAAGCAAAGCCAACATCGCGTGAGAAAGAAGTAATAATCCATTTTAAGGCTATTTTTAACACTCTCAATTCTACTCCTGGGAATAGCCTGAGCAAACGTGCTTTGGGTCTTCGAAGCCTTAGGAGTTAACACTTGTTTTATCTGAAAATATCAGCCTTCCGTTTGTAAATAATTGATTATACTTGAGGTATTTAAGCGCATTATTTTATCCATAGTGTCCTAAAGTATTGTATGTCTTATTAGCACATTTTCTATGTATGTTTTTTTTTAATTCTGGAATGCTTGTCTTTTTTTGTGCTTCAAAGTGAAATGAGCAGATGCGCAACCCGGATGTTCTTATGCGGGCATTTGTAACACTCGGTCGGTGGGTCTGACAGCGCTTTCGCTTTTAGTGTTATCAACTGTCGCACGCAGCGCAGGAGTTAGCTTATTGAGAGATGGGTTTAATTTCATGTTATGTGTTTTCTCCAAGTTACAGGGGGGGGATTGTTCTTGGGGGCTCATCATAGCGTTGGGATTACAAAATCCCTGAAGTTTCCTTGAACATGCGTGTTGAGTGCAAGAGTATAATTTTGACGTAGTTCATGTTCCGTTGAGTTATAATATGTCCGGCGTTTAAAACTTAAAACCTCAAATTGTTGTTGGTTGGCCTTGACTACGTTAAATACGTCACTGCTACGTGATATGGAAAAAACAATAATTTTGTTTCTGCAAACGAAACATTTCCAAACGTGAAGAAACCAGCAAACTGCACAATCTTCACTCACTGGGTTTCATCGTTCTTTCGACGAGTATACTAAGTTTTTAGAATAAGAAAAACTCACTCAATGTTTCTGTCTTGAATGCTAAAGCTCGTTTTTAATAGTGCTCGGCTTTCTGACTTTCTTTTCGACTTTGCGCGAACCCTTTGGAAATCTTCTTTATACATAAATGTGTCTCAAACTTGTTTACGAAACTAGCACCACTAGTTTTATTCTTAAATAAAATCCGCATGGACGCTAATGTATGACAACAAATAACAAGTCCAGATAAAAGAGAATGTATGGATACCATGCTTTAACAAATATGGTGTCGAACTAGATAAAATTGAGCCATGGCCCACGGGAGAGACTTTGCTCCATCCATCGATTCGATGAAAACAATCGATTAAGAATTATACCAATTGATAGTACGATGCAAAGGTGTCTTTGCACCAAGGATGATAGTTAAAAACTAGTTTTGAAATTAAATTAGAATGTTCGGTTCGACGACAATAATTCTGGTGTTTACTCTGCTCTACTTCTTTGCTTCACTTTGGGGTCATAACATTCCATGCATTTGTAATCATTATAAAAGGTTGACTTGTATTCCTTCTTTCTCGCTGATTCACAATGTATCAATTATCGTTTGAATTTTATTTTGTTGAAATGTAATTTTTAATTAAAACAATGAAAATCTTTGTACGACATCTTAACATACAATCTATAAAACTAATTGGTCGCTAAATAATAGAATTGTGATTTTGCAGACATTTACATAAATAATGTGTTCACTTAGCAGAACTATATGGCATTTATTTTCTTTTTAATTAATGTTTGTCAGTTCTCATGTTAAAATTGGAAAATATTCCAACTCAAGAACTACACAACTTCACGTCACACGGTCATTTGACATAATGTTTTTTCTTCTTCTTTCTTTCTTTTTTATAATGAGCATGCTCACAACTCTGCGTCCAACGTTCGTAATTACTAACACATTTCTGAGCAAATTATCACTCTTGAACAATTTGGCTATACAAATCGGTATGAAGGGTGAAGATCGAAGTAAAATGACACACACACACACACACACACACACACACACACACACACACACACACATTATAGGCTAACGATTGAATAAGATGCGATTTGATCCTTTAATTTCTAAAATATTAATTATTATTATTATTATAATTATTATTAAACACTCAATATTAACTGATCTTATTTATAAAGATATAAACTTACAATTCAGACACGTCTGCTCCTAAAATATGAACAGAAAGTGACTTCTATACATGTCACATATATTCGTATACATAGCGTGTCTTGCATTCTCAGGCGACAGCTGTATTTCATGAACGATTCCAAAGTCAGCAGAATTCATTGCGCCGAGCAAATACTGAATGTAAAGTACATATGCAAGGATACAAACTTATTACTCATATTTCTTGTAAATTATTAACCGAGAAGAAAGTTCCGTAATCATTTTGTTCGATCTCTGCCCCCCAGCGCCACCCCAGCACCACCTTGGAATGACAGCTTTACCTCGCTTTACTAATATTTAGTCGATGAGCTAATCCTCCTGAACATAAAATCGACGTAATTCACTCTAGCGACCTTGTGTTGGTTAGACGCACAATATCTGGATGGAGTCCAAAGTGCGCTTTAAAACTATTCCTACTTCGGACTTTATCCACCCGTTTTGTTTAATGTGTGAATGAACCGGCAAATTCACGAATTAGTCAAATTCGGACATTAGCCATAAAATAAAAGCATACTTATATTCTCGGCTTTCGTGTGCTAAAATGTGTTGTGTATTGCCCCGACTAAACGCTAAACTAGAGGTGCTAAACAACACGCTCTTTCTTGCAGGATTGAGAATGGTTAGGTAATATTAAATATCGCAATTTTTTCCCTTCACTCCGATCTTTTCTTGAAAAAGTCCACACAATTTCAAAAGAGACGCCTGCGGTACGCATGTACTATGATTTCAGTAGTTTGGAACATTACTCACCTTACTTCTACAACAGACACAAACAAAAATAAGTCTCAAATGTTATAATATTTGTAGCTCATTGTACCGTAAAGCAATGATAATTTCACTCATAAATCAAACATCCAGAACTGAACGCCATCCAATATATCGCCTTATGAATGCATGTATAGTACGTTATCATTTCGTAATGCCCATCTTATGCATAAGATGATTCTAGCGAAAGAACTATGGAAAATTCGAGTTCAAAAATTGCCTATGTTTCACGCAAAATTACGTAAAAATTAGTCACATTTTCGAAAAATTGAATATGATCTTCTTTGAAGATGTTTTTGATGATCAGATTTCATTAAGAAGAAAATTACTATCTTCAATATTGTGGTTGTAGGAAGTCGCCGGAAAAAAGTTTCACTTTTGTAATTTTTGAAAATTTAGGGTGTGCTACGAAAATGCCACCTACCCCATTTGTTTAGGCGTCGTTTGATTTATCAGAGATCACTGTAAAGAAAACCTATAGAGCCATTTTCGATCAATTTTTGTTGAGGCTACATGTAAAGTATCCCAAAAATTAAAATATCCATTTCACATTGAAGAGGTGGCGACATCAGTCAGATCGATCGTGGAATATCAATTTTGGTGAAAATCGTGCTTACTGTTTAGCCACTATTGGTGTTCACAAACGAACAGACGTTATCAATCGATTTTTCGGTATCAATGACCCGCCAAACGTGTATTTACTACACCCAGGAATAAGATTCGTCCACTTTTCGTTACCAGGGCCCGGCAAGAGAAGTTTTTCTGTCGAAAAATCGTTTTTGCCGCAACATTACAATTTCTTTACTTTCTCTATTCAGTGGTCGAAAAAGTAAAAAAAATTCAGTGGTCGATTCAGTGGTTGAAAAAGTAAAAAATTCAAAGACAAAAGTATAAATTATTGTTAACTTCGTAGTTAAAAATAACAGTAGTATTGGCTTTGGAGGGCTAGTAAGACTCGCAAAGCAAACATATTTACGTTATGTCTCCCAATTTATTAACGACAATTCCCACATATTGTTTGCAATACTCCCAAGGAGTGATTCATTAAAAAATGTTATTTTAAATTCTACCCAACAATAAAAAAAATAGTTCTTCAAAAATATTTAGGGTCAAAAATATTTAGGGGAGTCGAAAAATTGAATATGATCTTATTTGAAGATGTTCCCCCGAAATACTTTCTGTTTTCGCCTCTGGTCTCTTGGTTTTTGATTGTCGGTGTCTTGGTGTCGTTTCTCGGGATTGCCGGATCTCGTAACTTTTATGCAGTTTTTGGGTGACACTAGTTTAACATTATTTTAGAAAATTTGTCTCACATGTCTCGGAGTTCAGAATTCACTCCTCTTGTCTCTTTCGACATCCCACGAATTCTTGCGCTCAGTTGGGGCTGATTAAAAGCTGGCGACTCACGCAAAAAATCCCAATGGACGTCTGTTATTAATTTTAGCTGTCACATGCCAATTTTTGCTGCGTTTCTGTAACCTGCGCGAAGCTGCTAACGCGCTCAGTTTTAAATATAGCTTGGTTAAAAAGAAAAACGTTGAAATTATATGCGCCGTGTAACGAATTAATGACAATATTTCTAAAATCAACAATTTTTGTTTATCCCAAAATTGTAACGTATATCCACTGGTCATTTCCGAATGTTAAAAACTCTCTCACTGAGGTACTATGTTCTAGGTATTGCACGAATGAGTTTTTCCAAGTTTCCTCCATGACCAATTTCCTCCTTGTTGACCAATTGTTGACGTTGGCGAAATAACTCCTGACAAATAACACATCCTTTCGAAACCTAGACCGTACGCCTGCTCGGGCCGCACTAATTGCCAGTTGCAAAAGTCTGCACAAATAATTCCCAACCTTTCTTTTTTTGGACAAAATTAAAACAGCTGCAAATATGCCGTTTCTATTTCTATACTACCTTATCCAGTGTATTCAAAACGTGACTGTTGTGTATGATTATTGTGTTCATTGTAAAGGAAATGATGTCTAAAGAATGTTTCCATAACAACATATAACATACCAATGGCAAGAGTGTTTCCATATTAACGTTTAAAATATTATATAGCGTATATAACCCTCGTCGCATAAGGATGTTTTCCATCATTATTTCACAGCAATTGATTCAGTAATTGAATTGATAAACGAGAACAAACAAACATCACACGTAAGCAAAATACCCTCCTCGAGTTCCGCTGTCAGTTAAAAAATGAAATAGAAACTAGAGGTACTACACCAGCATATTTCCACGTATATGAACAAGAAAAAACACAATTTTTGCAGTATCAGGGTCCCAGAAAACGAGTTTTTCTGTCGAAAAAACAGAACTTTTCGCTGTAGCATTACATATCTTTGATTATATTGCTTATTTTACTCCATGTATACGTGCGACTATTTTCTATTTTCTACTTTCTTTATATTGCCTGTATTACACAATAGTGCGACTATTTTATTAGTGTGCCACGATCGAGGAAAATTCTGCTCAGCCTTGAAGAAAATTCGGTGTTTGTGTATGACACATACGTAAAATGTGTCAAACCGTAATGTGCATAGTATTCTGGAGCCTTTTTTCCAAATTGAAGTTGACAAATGAAGAGCGTAATTACGGTCATTTTCAACCGGACTTTGCAACCGCTCATACTACTTCAACTTCCTTAAGGGCTTTGGCCATTTATGGAGTTAATGCCGTTTATGGAGACAGAATTACCACACGTGTTTTGTGGCTTGCACGTTCTCCTTATCTGAGTCCTTGCGATTTCTTTCTTTGGGAATTCCTGAAAGACCCCATATATGCGACAAATGTCCATAAGGAAGCATAGTACAATATACAGGAACAAATATCTGCAATACCACAGAGCATTCTTTACCGAGTGAACCAGAACGTCTGTAGATGTCATGAATGCATCAGAGTCAGTGCTGAGTAGTTCCAGCGTGCGAGCGTGAGCACAATTTAAACTTTCTGGTAGCGAAAAGTCTTCTTTCTTCTTCGGCAGTTCTTCCTGTGTCAATTTCCGAGGCCTCGTTCGCCGAGGTCAAGTCCCCGCGCGATCGGCACATTTACAAAATGGTCGCACTGTACATACGCACATATACCAGAGAGTAAAAATGAAACAAATGAAATTTTATGTAATGGTGCGCAATGTTTGGAATCGCGCCGTCTGAATTAGCTCAGAGCCTCCTTTACTTCTGTTTCTGCAACAATTCTAACCTGGAGGCCCTGGGGTTCGAGTCCCGAGGGTGGAGGATTTTTGACACTAGCTAGACAGCGAAGTCGGATTTAGCCGTTGTCTGGAGGAGAATTCTAGCGGTTGGCTGCTCTGATCGGTAGTTTCCGTGTTTTTTCGATCACAACACGAATGCCGGAACAGTGCCCTCAGAAACGGCCCACAGGCCACTCGGGATCTGTTCTTCCTTGTTCTACCTCCCCTTACACACACACACACTCATAAATACATACATACACACACCACACACACTCATATGCGTTGCACTACGTCACATGTCGGGACACCAATTGGGTGCTTCGAGCTTGTGCCGGATGGGGCGTTGCTCCGTTGGGGGCACCTAAACGGGGAAATCCTCCATAACCCTACCTATGGTTCGGCGCCGGATCTCACACCATCCAACGGAAGAGGGGACACCGTCACCTTCCGGGTGCCGGCGGAGTAGGGGCCACCGTCACCATTCACTACTCTAACGGAAGCAAGGACCATAGCTGACGACGTGCCGGAAGCATCACTTTATCGATTCGGCGATCGGGTGGCTTCCCAGCGGCCCCCCGTATACGTCCATCGGGGCGGCGAGCAGGGCGAGGGCGAGTGCGGTGCGCGCGGAGGCGGTCAGTGGGCCGCCGCGGGGTGGCAGCGTCGCCGCTCGGCGTCTCCGCTTACAATGCGCGCCCGCGCCCGCGGCGTAACGGTGCGCGCTCTGGCGCCCTTCATTAGGCGCCAAGTGGGCCACGCCCCCCGCCGGTGCGCCCAAGGCGCTCACTCGCTCGCGGGCGCGCGCCACACACGAAGCGAAGGCGGGCTCTCAATGCTCTTGCCAAGCCGCTAATTGAATGGAATTAACTTCGCTTCAAGCCAGAAGACGCTGCGCTTGAGGCTCGAGGTTTTCCTCATAAGCCCGCTATTTGAATTGCGTGGGCTATTGAAATGTGTTTGCTGGGAGCTGTTGTAAATTTGCTTACCGAAACAGATACAGTGAAACCTGTCTTAAGCGGTCAGAAAATATGATTCCGATGAAATTTGGCCGCTTAATGATGGTTACGAGAAGACATCACTTTGATGTTATTATTTGGAAAGAAATGAAGTTTGCTGTATGCGTTTTAATTACGCTTAATCTACAAAACTTCTGGGATCTTCTTTTTTTTACATATTGTTGCGTTTATTTTGTTCCCTATCACTTAAAATTGCCCTTTGTTGTTAACTAGCTGAAGTACCCGACAGTAATTTATTAGAGAGGAAAAGGAGTGATTAATTGCCGGCATTAGGTGTACCTAATGCTATCAATAGTAACAATGGAAGTAATTTTATCTACATTTTCAGTCCTCTTCGTCTCATCCCTCCCCTTTTGACCTGGTTCCGCTTCGCCGTGCCCCTCTCCGCCCTATTCCCTTCTGCTCTTTTCCATACAGCATCTCTCCCTCCATCCCGCCCTGCCATGCATTGTCATGCATTGCGAGACACACACGTTTCTTAATTTAACAATATTGAAAACCACTGGGCAATTCTGAAATAGTTAGGGATCGTAGAGATACGAACGATAACTTACTTATACTACATATTATAGACGATGCTATGTATTTTGTCCTCTTTTCCTTATTAATGTTTCCGTTTTCTCTCTGAAATGCTTTTGTTATGTTCCTTACTTCCGTCTATCAAATTCCCAGTTCGCTCATTCTTATTAGAGCAAATCATTTTCTTATCTAACCGAATCCAACTTACATGTAAATTAGATTCGAAGCCGGAATTCACGTCCTGAAAAAAACGACAGAAGACATGAAAGCCATCTGTTATCGTCTGAAATGGAAATTAATCCCTCCGTGAGACAGTCTAGGTGACTATAGTGCCATTACTTTGTTGTACGAGTAATTAATCTGGCTACGCGAACGAACGTAACATCGAATCAACCTATCACTCCACACCGGGCTTCCGCATTTCATTGTGTTACATTTGAAACTCGCTAGAGGAAGTTGAGGCCATCAAACACAGTTCAATGCATGTGCCTGGTCGCTGACCGCTTAAGAGACAGAATGTTTACATACCTTATGGCAAAATCAATCGACTGCACGAAAAATAGTCTTTAATGGAATGGGGGGTTTTATCAGGATTCTTTGTAAATGAAAAGCGACCGCTGAATGTGTCCTATTCGTAAAAGGACGATGTTACAACGGTCTTTGTGAAGCGAGCTCAGTATTATTTCATTATCCAAGATGAAAGGACCTTCGCGTAATGTCGTTTGTTTCAGGGAACCTTTGAAATCTGTGGTCGGTCTTTCGGATGACCAACGCCGATTGCTATCTGTCACAGTTGGTAATTTTCTAAGACTTTTGCGATATATTCTGTATCTTAATCTGGTGTAAAATTTGCATCAATTTGCGCTTTGCATTTATTTAGAATACACCGACATTTTGAATTATAAATACTAGAATATTTTCAATTGAATCTTTGCCAAGACAATCACAGCAACTACGATGTGTCGATGTACTACAATTTGTCAATGGTTAAGTGTTTTCAAAAATGCATTGCACGCATGCTAACAGAGGTGTTGTCCAAATTTCAAAAATCAATATCCATACGTCAAGTTTTATTGAAGGTGCATTATAAAATGTCGAAATGTCCACGCTCCATCGAGCCAAAAACCATCACGCTCCATCGATCTGACAGCCATGGCTGGCAGTTGTAGTGTCCAAGTAGGTTACAGCCGCTGCGACCAGTGCTAATAAGGTTCCCTAGCACGCATTGTCATCCTGGCACGTACGTCGAAAGAATGAGGTTTTCACACCTCTTTAAGGCGCTAATATGCTGGCATTGACATTACAGAGTAGGAGGGCAAACCGTTATGGACTCGTGGCCCCGTGACAGCCAAGGAGGAAGATGTATCTTATTACAGTTAAAGCTCCATTACATGCCCCATTGGGCACGTCATTGTCTCTGTCGTACGCAATGCATTGCAAAATGCGGAGGTGTCGCGAAGAGGTAATACGAGGTGAAGAAGACGCGAGACCCAAGCTTGTCATTACATGATTCATCGGATTTGTTAAGTTTTCTCGCTAATCTGTGCATCAGACAAGGAAAGAGAGAAAAGCAGTTCCGCGAATTTCGAAATGTTACCGTAAATAATTGACATTGGATCCAGTGAATTTGACGAGTAAGATTACGTAGAACGTGTTATCTTGCGAAGGAGGGGAGGGGTGCGAGAGGGCCTCCTCGCTACAAGAAAACAAAAGACACGCGCTGTATATGGTTAATTAAGATGATTTACTGAGTTTTCCCGGTGACAAGTTTAAGGATCATTTTCCTGTTTTTGGAAGGAAAATCGATTTTTTAAACCCCTGGAAGTAACTCAATTCATTGCATGAAAAATATTTTTGTACCAGAAAAGTGTGCATTACTTATTAAGCCAGAGGTGTGAAATGCGAGAAAGCGGCCCAATGGGTATAGTTCCAGAGTCAAATTCTCAACGTCGCTGTTCTTCCCGGCAGGCCGCAAACGTTGAGGATTGATGATGGTGGTGGCGGTGTCGATGTGCGGTGTGATGTATTGAAAAGTGGGAAAAACGATGGAGTAGAAGATGGAATGAGATTCAGGAGAAAAGGGAGAATTCAGATGAAACCTGCCCTGCTCCCGCTTTATCCACCCCGAATTCCAGATGGACCAACAGAGATTTGATATCCAGTACCCACTAGTCAAAAGCTAGCACGCTGTCCTCTACGCTCCAGGTCGTCTCTATTAATACAATCAAAATCCAGCATGGAAAACATCCCGAAGATACGTTACACAAGTCAGTTTTTGTTATGATCGTATTGTGTCATGAATACGAAATTTCTTCCTTGATCCTCTTTGTGAAGTCCTAATCAGACCTGGAGATGCAAACTAATTTTTGTTCGCTTTCTCCCTCATTCAATTCAACATGTCTTGCGCTCCACTCTGATGAAAGTAAAATTGCAGAGAGATTCGTTCCGCTTTGCCTGGCGCCGCGACACGCAAACTCACTCCGAAAACGAGAGGAGCTCGTCTTCGTACACGCAAGACATTTCCGATGAACGCTGTCGCATAGCTTTCATGCGACCATATTTCCTGTGGAGACAAAATTAGCGAACCTCGGAAGTAGTTGGTGGTAGCTTACTGGTTTCTCTTTTAAATCTGTGTACTCAGTGCATCAACTGATGTCACTGCAGCGCCTCTGACCGGGAGTTCCTAGGTTTGAGTCCTGACGGCGGCAGGATTTTCGACACTAGCTTTTCAGCTAGGTCGAAGTCGGTCGCTGTCTGGAGGAGAATTCTAGCGGCCGGCTGCTCTGATCGGTAGTTTTCCGTGGTTTCTCCGAACAGCACCAGGCGAATGCCGGAGCAGTACCCTACCAAACGGCCCACGGATCGCGCGCGATCTGTCCTTCCTCTTCCTTGTCCTATCCTCTCCCCTTACACACACACACTTACACCAACATGCACTACACTACCACATATCCCGGGAGACCGGTCGGGAGCTTAGAGCTTGTCCCGGCTGGGGCGGTGCCCCGCTGGTGGGAGAGTCCTGGTGAGGGGGAAACCCCTTTAGCCGACGGTAGGTCGGCGCCGGATCTCGCCATTCAGGGGGGGAAGATCACCGCCATCTCCCGAAAAAAACATGCACTGCACTAACGGGACTAATGACCAGAGCAGTTGACGCGCCCGGAATCACGGAAAAATCAATCAATCATTAAATCTGTGTAACTTGAATGATGATACTCTTACAGAAGACATAATTTATATGAAAATAAGTACGTACCTTATTTATGAATCTAATGCGCACCTTTTTTTGAGCAAGCGCATTAGTTTCGAGTGCAAATTCGTTCCGTAGGGAATAACAGTGATTCACGCTTGTAATTTGTTGTATTAATAAATTGATTTTGAATGTGTTCTTTCCTTATTTCATGTTCACTAATTTTCTTCTTTAATAATGTTTCACCTAAAATTAAAAAACTTTCAATTGCATAATCTGATGGTTTATGCATACGATATATCCATTGTTGTATAACAAATTTAAATAATATACCGTACCTATCATTGTGTGATTGGTGCGCATTACCTTCGATACAAAGCCTTTTTTCATAATTTTAAGTTTCAAATATGGAGTGCGCATTAGATTCGCGTAAATACGGTAATTGAAATGTTTGTTCAAGTTGCTCACAGCTTAAAATTGTGTATATGCGCAGCATTCTGAAACTGTTCCTCTCCTTAGTGTTGCGAAAGGCACGAGTAGGATATTCTAATGAATACTAAATGTGCTGATGATGACAATTCTTCACTCTACCGGAAAGTAGACAATATACTGCCTTCCCGCGTGAACAAATGAAAATGCAAACACATTAAAATAATGTACCAACAGTACATTTCATGTATGTTAAGTTCATGTTCCATCGACCTGAACACTAGCTTCATGGCAAAGTACTACTCGTAGCCCGTTATACAATATACATTTATGGTATTTCTGGAAAAGATTCACGATTTCTCTCAAACTTATTCTATTTCTCAGATAGAAAATTATACAAGACGTCATTAAAAGATCTATAGTTGACAGATAAATTGCATTGACAAAGAAATCTCTAGCTTTGATGTGGGAGGTGTAGGACAGGTGCGAAAAAATTTTGAACTTTTGCGACTTTCAAAATTTAAGGTTTTATTGAAAATCGGAACTACACAGTTCTTACGAGTGCAATTTTCTCTCTTTGAGAAAAAAATTCGATTTTTTATAAATTAAAATATTAAATTAAAAATAAAATATCTTAATGATCCCTGGAAAGGGGCAATTAGATCTTTCTTATGAGGCATTTACTAAGTTAGATCTCAAAACCTTCTAATTGGCAGAGTTATGTGTCACATCCTTCTATCCATCTACAGGAACATCCCGAATTTTGGTCCCCAAAACAATTTTATCTCCACCAAATTTAACCATCTTTGGAACAGCACTAATACCTTAATCACGTCGAATGCGTGAAGTTACGGCTTTGAAAGACCTTAATCACGGATTTTCCGACCAAAAATTCGCGATCATATTGTTGAAGTGATTCCAATATTACATTTTAGTATTGGAAAGTCAAAGTAAAAAAAATATTTTAAATTCATTAAGCTAAAAAGTATATTGAGTTAAGGACATTGAGTCTTTGTATTAACATCATTATAAACACATTATAATAATAGATGAGAATTTATTAGCAAACTTTGGCACAATAATCGATTTTATTTGTCTTGCCTTTGATTTCCTACTGTCTTGTAAATCTCAGTAGGCTCAATAGAGAGTTAATGCATATTGTGTTATAGAAAAGCTTCAGTGATTATTATTGGTATTTCATCATCTTTTGTAACTCTGAAGCAATGAGAACTTAGCTGGCATATACCTATTCTTACGAATGCCATATATTTGGAAGCTATTAGAAGTTCGGGGCATGTTACCAGTACAAGTTTGATTGAATTTGAAGAGTGCAACCGTAAATCGTTATTGGGTCAAACGAGCTTTAACATTTCAGGACTCTCGACCTCATCCTCCTTGCATTCACAGATATCAGGGTATTGAAAGAACACAGAGCTTAAGAGTAGAGACATGCTGACCATTAGGGATTGGAATGTCCTTTTATCCGCATCCGGCTTGTGATTTTGTGAGTTCCTCCTCCCAAAAATCCTTTTTTCCCTTCTATTTGAAGAAACTTTCCCTCATAAATTAAATCATTGAATATCACCGAGGAAATGGGTCTTTAATGGAAAGAATGCGGATGTGTATTGCTCTGTGGTGTGTTCACTGGTAGGGTTAACTGGATTCAGGAGGACAAGCGGATAGAATTCCATAAAGGTCGTAATCATTTCACTCTTGAGGCAACATAAATAAGACGAAGAAATTTTCGGGCAAATATATGAAAGTATATTTGTAGGATGTTCTGTTTTCTTCAACAGTTTTTCTCATTAAAATATACCCTACCTGCTAGTTTGGGTGGTTAACTTCATTGTGGGGTTTGGAAGTTACCAGGATTGTTTGAAAATTATAAGACTTCCCTCTGATTATTGGTTTGCATCTTTGGTCTTCCTTTTTTGGGGGGGGGGGGGCGAATTGCAGAGTAGTTCGTACTCGATGCTAGTTCTGACATGATAAAGACAATTGAGTCGGCAGCTGGAAAAATAATAAACCAGAATTTCAGGATTTGTTCCTACAAAGTTGTATTCGCCGATTCTAAAAATTCGTTGATTACCAAGGCAGTAATTTACAAGTTTGAATTTTTTGGGACTTGCGTCAGTTGGTGACCACTGATGTTATTGCGCCAAATCCCTTTTGTGGATAGGATTTCGATTCAGCAGCAGATAGAATGTCTTCTGTTCGTGCTTTCTGTTTGCTCCGTAATTTATCGTACGGTACTAAGCCACAGGTAGGTCAAGGCTACTTGCAGGGGATCGACTTCCTCTGATCTCTTTAGCCTTACGAGCGCCAGTACATCTCCTATCGTGTGAACTTACATCCAGTTTTGTGAAAGAGTTCTTGTATTTGAGCATAGAATCAAACAATTATTGAGAAAATAAGCGTAATTCATTAGAACGTCAGAATACTTGAACTAAAAACAATAAATTGCAATTACTTTATCAGTGAAAATACATCTCAATTTTATGGTTAAAATATACTATTCATTGTACCCGACAAATTGCAAATTTGAGATTGTAATAAATTCTGTTTATGACCTACAAGTATGTCAACAATTCGAGTGACCGCGTCTACTTCGGATTTTTGTCGTTTCATAGTTTTCCTGGAAGTAAATATAGGATAAGTAAACGGACGTGATTCATTCCCATCCACTTCCGCTTCTGCTACGTATTTCCTGTAATACGAGAACACCTACAATGCAATAATTGCTTGTTATGAGCGAACATCACAAATAGTCCGGTCATAACTAAACAATACCCAGTGAGACATGATTCATTCAAATGCGTAGATAGGATTAAACTATGTTGTTGAAAGCTTAGTCAGCGGCTGAGCTGTTGTAATCTACATTGATCGACAGTTGAGACGACCGAAAGCGAAAGGATCCCACGATGAAACCTCTTTATCTCTCATAGCGGCGTACAGCGTAACAGTGTTCACATTCCCCCTAATACCCGTAAACATTTCGTTGTAAAGCCATTGACATCCTTTGGCGCGGCGCGGCGCCGCGAAGGGGGCCGTTCCACCCGGGCTGACGCAGGCAGGGAAGCACCGCCGCCAGTCACTTGAAGCCCCTCCGCCGCCCCCGCAAGGCCCCCGCAGCGCGCGCTCCGCTCCCGGCCGCCGCGGCGCGCCGTCGCGTCGGCGCGGGGCTTTCCGGCTCCGCGTGCGGCCACGACCGCGGGTAACGGACCGGCGCAGTGGGAGGAAGGCGTCTGGCGCGCGGGGAAAAGGCCCCTCTCTTCACTCCTTGCTACCCGCGCTCTCAAGTTTGTTTTTTCCCCACGGCATGCTTCATCACCATAATAATAATAATAATAATAATAATAATAATAATAATAATAATAATAATAATAATAATAATAATAATCACCGAGCCAAGTGACTCAGACCATTGCGCGCAGACTTTTCAGTCGGGAGGTCCGGGTTCGATCTCCAGGTCGGCCATCGTGACTGGGGTTTTCCTGGCTTCCCTTGGTCATACAGGCAAATGCTGGGATGGTACAAAGAGGCCTCGATCACCTCTCATCATCATCATCATCATCATCATCATCATCATCATCATCCTATCACCTCATAATTCAAGGTAGCAATCTTGTCTTTACCAAGGAATACAGCCGAAACCGAAAAGCTGATCCCCATAATGACACGCTAATCTCTCCGGGATAATTGTGACTAGGCCTCGAAAGATAATGAGTTACGTGCTCGGAAATGGCCGATACGCTAATAATAATTATAACAATTAGCTATTACATCACGTAAAAGGAAGAACTGTAGGAAAGTTACACCAGACATGTACAACATGTGCACTATATTGAAAAAAACAACAACAAAATCTCAAACCTAATGTTTCATGTTCATTCATGAAATGAGGGAGATTTACAAGTTTTGGATCAGTAAATTCACAAATCCCTGTGGATACAAAGTTAAACATGTTTCTAAAAAAGTAACTGAATGTTTTCTGTATCCAAAGCTCTGTAGATTTATACGTTGTAGAATAGGAAATCAAGCTATCCACCTTAACTTAAAAATGTAATGCAATGCATAATAATTAGCAGTTTTTTAAATAGACACATCTCAAATGATTCCTGGACATTACCTTTATATACACTCACTATTCTTTGTAATTAGTGTTATTGTTTGTAAATTATTAAAATTTAGTTTTTTCTACCATGTTAATTCGGTTGAGTAGAAATCTGACACTTCATTCTAATCGAGACTTTCTTACTGTTTTAAATATAAAGATAATAATAATAATAATAATAATAATAATAATAATAATAATAATAATAATAATAATAACAGAACCGAAAATACAAAATAGCTATTTATTTTGCCCAACGAAAATTGTACTACTCCACAAAACTTAAATTTCGCAAATTATACCAACTTACATTAGCATTGCTTCCACGTGCATCGACCAGAAACTAGCAATCCATATTCAATTATGGTTGAATTTATTTATTTTATTTTCAAAAAGTAATAGAACCAGTTTCAGCCATTCGCAATCCGAATGGATTTGCAAAA
Source organism: Teleogryllus occipitalis (assembly GCA_011170035.1). Lineage (NCBI taxonomy): Eukaryota > Metazoa > Arthropoda > Insecta > Orthoptera > Gryllidae > Teleogryllus > Teleogryllus occipitalis. Next base: position 48,748 of record BLKR01004745.1, on the reverse strand, counting down.
GGGCCTAATAAAGCTTCCCATTTTCATTACGAATTTCGTTGGAGTGAAATGAAGCAGTCAGGAGTATTGTCTTGAATTATAAAACGTACTTGAACACTCGCTGTTGTGTAGCAAACTTGATTGACTTCCGGGTGAGGCTAATTCCTCCGAAAGATTCCGTAAGTTCGAGAATAACAGGTCGATAGAGTATGTGGACGCTATGTGAACTCATTATACCATAATAGAACCTCATTATACCATAATAGAATTTAATGAAAGTTGGGATGGACAAGAACATAGCTAGGTGTGTGTGTGTGTGTGTGTGTGTGTGCGTGCGTGGATGTGCGGGTGTGTATGCAACTATGGTTGATAAGATAAAGTTTCATGTTGACCTTGAGAGTTTATATGAATATTTTACGTCTGTGCTAAATTTCAACAGAACTTCTTTTTCAGATTCTGTGCTTCTTTTCTGTATACCCTCAACGTTAATAGCCATTCAAGCGATCCTCTGCCTTAGTTGAATGCAACCAAGTTTTTGCCCTCCGCGAGGTATTAAATAATTGATCAGTGGCATTCTTAGTGTGTGGTTGGGACAGAAAAATAAGGAGAGCTTATTTTGTTGTGGGAAAATGATATTTTTGCCTTTACCAGTTCTTCCATCTTCAACTCTTTCTTAATGTCCTTTCCTGCATTTTTTCCAAAAGATTTATCATGATTCTCATTTACTATGTAGAAGATATTACTAGAATACAAAAGTCACGGCGGAATTTGTATTCGTGACAGTCATGGCGAACTGATATTGTTTACTAACCACCTCTACTGACTTCCAACGTAGCACCATGACAGCAAGATGCAATAACAGAGAAGAAAATGCAGATAATTGTCAAAGTTTTCCTCCCACGATGACATGAAATATAAATCCAGTCAAGGAATTATTTTTGACTTTATGTAATACTCTGGATGTTTGGAACAAAGTTGTAATACTTCTTCGTATTTTGGATTCAATCTCAATGTTTAACGTTACAATATTGGCTGAAGACGAAATTTCCTGGCATACAGCACCTGCTGCTTCACAATGTCATGACTCGCATTGCTTTTTATGTGCTCTACAGAGCCTAACATCAAAATACTCGTACGTCCCAATCGTTTGAATAGGACAAAATATTATTGAGCCTCAGAGCACTTCAAAATTATTGGAAATAAAAATACAAGCATGCAAATTTTTTCGATTAAGTTCAGAATATTAGAATTAGAATTTCTCCTTTTTAAGCCGAGATGCAAATGCACCTCTCTGTCACGTCCTTGTTTTAAGAAATTATTGAAATAAAAATTATATTCATAGTTTGGTGGGGTTAAACAAATATTGAATTTTAAGTTTCAAGAGTTTTGCAATGGGAGGAGGCGGTAGGGGACCGTAAATTCTTCCTTTGCTCGTGGCAAGTGTCTCATTGATGAATTTGTACAGTTTTATTTTCTTATTCCGAAGAGTAAGGTGTAAGCATATAATTTCTTCCATGGTTTCGCGGGCTTTCACCTTCAGTTTCTCTACGATGACCATTGTTTTTATAAAGAAAGCTACAGCGGTATCACAGACTCAAAGTTAATATAACATTAGTCGAAGCAACCGTGCTAGAATCTATCAGCCCTTTCGATCATTTCGATTATTAAGGTTATATAATTCATTTATTATGAAGCTATTTATCGATTCATATTCCATAGCCAAATGCTGGAACAGGCTATTCAGGTGGGTCAGGTCATTCTAAACGAGTGCCATTTTATTGTGGGTGACCTACTAACATGCTGGTTTTATTGCTGTCTTTTGGGCAGGCTCTGGAAATGCATGTAATTCTGTGTGCTACTTACGAGGACAACTTCCTTAACAAAGTCGTCACAATCAATAGTATTTTGTTAGTTCTATTATACACATCATACTAATAATACAAAATGCAATGTGTACAGTTGCTTTGTTCAGAACTTTAGCATTCTCCTCAAAAGAACCGAATACTCGTTCTTTTAGGATGACTAGAATTACCTCTGATAAAGAAATTTCGTTTTGTCTTTGAATAGCTCTTGTCGCACTACACATTTTATTGTAGAAGCCATGTATGATTCCATACCGAAAAACTGTTAAAACTAGTGGTGCTACAGAATAATACAGACTTATCTAGCACCAGTTATTTTCTAGTATTTTTAGTCTGTGCTAGTTTTCCGGAATTGGCTCTTCCTCATCCCAACTCCTATCTATTGGCACCTAAAAGAAATTTTAATATATTCTCAATTTTTCTGACCCCAAATAGTAGAATTGAGATATTACTTTCATATGCGTGCGCAAAGGGAGAGGGGCAGTTGCTCCCCTGAAAATTTCGAAAGTACCCCCTGGCCCTACATAATACTTGAGTTTTCGAGAAACTTCATAACAATAATTTGAACCACTTGTGCTCGTAAATGCAATAATGTGTGAAATGCCGGTAGGTAAATATTGACGTTGTGAGAAACATCAAACTAATGGTGCTACAGAATGGCACAGGCTTTGTCATTATATGTTTGGTCTGGGCTAGCTACTCAGTTTTCACCCAACCTCTTCTCAGTTGCTCCTTATCAGGACCTCAAATAATTTTTTTTCTCATTTTCTCTCAATTTTGCACTTCCCTAATAGTTGGACTTATTCTCAGATACGTGAGACGCTGTTTTCACGCAATAGCACTCAACAGGATATTCACAGCCGAAACATAAAGCTTAATAAAGACAAGACGGTTGTTCAGCGATACTCAACTCTGACAATTATTGAGATTTCGAAATTCATCATCATTCGTGAATGATGTAAATCGGATTTTTTTATTTACAAACAATCATGAATTTTAAAAAACCCAACTGCAACGATACCTAATAGAAAGCACCACAGGCTGTCAGTACAGAGTGCTGGAGACGTTATCGCCGGTTGCCATTGAGGAATACCAGTTTTCTGTCTTTATTTTAAAATTACTGCAGCTAATAATTGTAACTTAATAATATATTTAAAAAATGTGCGTCTAGATATTTAATGATTAAATTCAGCCACAGACGAATATTTTTTCTCGAACAATTATTGATTATTTTTAAAACGAGTAAGAATCAGAAATTCAAGTCGTGCAATACTTGTACACGTTTTAAAAATAACTGTACGAGTTATGCAATCTTAAAAGATCTTTTCGGAAATCATGATTTTTAGAAACCTTAATTAGGAGCCGCTTTGAGAAGATAAAAAATAATCACATACTTTTGGCACTCAGGGATTAGGGTTTGATTTGAGGCAATAAAAATATAAACTGTTTTGACAAGTAACAATTTAAATTATTTATTATTATTATTATTAATTTTATGATTATTATTTTCGATAATAAATATCTATTTATCATGCTTCTTAAACGATAACCAAAGAATCCACATGCTCATTTAAAACCTCTTTCTATTATTATTTGCTAAATGTTTGTTTCTGATAAAGCAACTTTACACTATAAACATTTCTGCTCTACATTAAAACTGCAAATACGTTTTGCTTATGTTTCGGTTCGAAATATATGTCGCCAGTTCACTCCAATTTATGCCACCAGTACACTAAAAGTGAGTTCTGTCGGACATTCGTTAAGTCAAGTGCTCCAAGAGATTGTACTGAACAAATATTAGTTTTAGCGCGTAAGTATGAGGCAAAGGAGCGGTTAAAAAATCGCCCCGCCGTGTATCCCTGCGCCTCCAAACAACTCTGAGGTAATACCCGAAACGCAAGACGAGTGGAATGCCGCTGGTCCAGCCAGTGCACCGGTCTGGCAGACGTCACAGCGACTTCGGTCCACGCCCACTGGCCCGTGCCTGGCCTCCTCGGTTCGGTCCACGTCCAGCTACCTGGCCTCGCCCCCCCCCCACCTCCCAACGGCAAAGGGGGCATGTGAAAGAGAATCATAATGCTATAGTCATGAAGTATCTATTTATTTATTTAGTCAAAAACAGTCAAAAACTGTATGTGACGTATGGGGGAGAAAAATCATCTGCGCACGCTTTCTTGAGTTTCAGAATCCCTTCCCAACAATTTAACTATTAATAGTGGAAAGATTAATAATAATAATAATAATAATAATAATAATAATAATAATAATAACAAATTTAAAAAAGCGAGAGATTAACATTTCAAAAACTAGATATTTTCGTTGCCAAATTATAGAAAACTTATTTTTAACGGTAAAGAAACGAACAGACTTGATTTTTCTGTATTGTTAACAAAATAGAAACTCACCCTAAGCTCTACTACCACTAAAGCAAAGTTCAACAAAACGTGCGCATAGTGAAGCTACATTTACGTCCAGAAGCAAATCAAGGGGCCATCTCAGCATTTGCTCAATGGATCAGGGAAACTGGACAAAAACCTGATCGAGATGGGGTTAAAAAGAGACGAATGGTTGTAACTCAGCTGGGAGGAAATGTTTCCAATATCCAAAAGCAAAAAAATCATTGATGAAAAGCTAGTGGTGCTACAGAATGGTACACTTTAGTTTCCATTTCATTTCGGGCTTAGCAATCTTCAGTTTTGCCTCATCCTCTTCTCAGCTGTCATCTATTGGCGCCCAAACTTATTTTCATAGTTTTTCGGATATCTAATGGTAGAATTGAAACATGACAATAATATTATAGAAGGGTAAAATGTGGTCCTTTATGGAAATTTTCGTTGAAAAATTTAGAACAGATTTTGAGTAAATGTCATTTGAGCTTTTCTGAAAATGCAAAATTTGAAGATCATTTTAACCCCAAATTTTTGAGATTTCAGATAAAATTCTTTTAAGATCCTATAATGCACTTCTACTCACAAATGCAATAAGTATAGAAAATGCCCGTAATGTAAATGTTAACAATATGAGAGTTATTTAAAAAAACATTTGTGTAATTTTTAAGAAAACAAAAGAATACCTCAAAGTGACATTTATGTCACGTTCTTTGGTCCATTTAGCACTACTCGTGAAAAAAGTTTAAAGAAAAAAATTGGAGCCGTTTTTAAGAAAATGGCATTTGTGTGTTTCTGAAAATGCGAAATTCTTTTTCAGAGAAAAGTTTTGAGTTTACGATAATCATCAAGGTATCAATTGAAGCACTTGTACTCACAAATACTACATAGTATACAAACAACCGGTAATGTAAATATTTACAACGTGTGAGAGAGATAAAATAAATTACTTTTCTATTACCTGAGTTCGAAAATCCTGCCGTCGGAATTCGAACCCTAGACCGTTCCAGTCGAGGCACTGCAGTGACATCAATTGATGCCCTGAGCCACCTAAACCGGTGAGAGTTCAACGAAAATGAGGCATGCGTTATTATTTTAAGCACCCCTTGTTCTATCCTGGGGGGGTAGAAAAAATTGAGTGGTCTTTTGAGAATTGTTTTAAAAATTTTGCATTAATTTCAAACAGAAATTAAGAGAAAACTACCCTTTTTTCTTAAAAAAAAGTGTTATGACCTTTTGTAAAGATTTTGTTTTTTAGAACATATTTCCTTTAAGACAAAAATCTCTTATCTTCAAATTTGTAGCAAAACAAGTTAACTTTTTGCAAGTTTCGAAAATTCAGAGAGTTTGGGGGAAAATGGAACTAGCACATTTTTGGCAGTTCTTCCAAAGATACGAACAAAAGATGTAAAGAAAAAATTTGGAGTAGTTTCTGAGAAAATAATTATATAAAAATTGCCAATATTTCACGCAAAACTACGCAACTATTACTCATATATTCGAAAAATTGTACGTGACATTATTTCAAGAATTTTCTTTGAAGAACAGATTTTATTACAGAAAAAAATCTCTACCTTCAATATTGTAGTTATTGAAAGTCAGGGATTTCAACGAAAATGAGATGTGCTCTATTCTCTTATGCAGGTTCTCGAGTTCCTTTAAATCGATAAGGCAATGTAAATTTTCGAGAAGATCGACTGAACGGTTTATGCGCGAGCGTTGAGCACAGACGGGTAGACAATCGTATTCAAAATCGACAGTTAATTTTTCGGTGTCAAGCACCTACAAAACATGTATTCCAGCTACACAAGGTGTTAGAAACTGTAAATCACTATAAGGAAACACGATTTATCCACTTGTTCGTTGCCACGACGCGTCTTAGTTCTTCTGACGAAAAATCACCGTTTCCCGGCGCACGATTACAAAACTTCATCTTCTTAAGAAAGTAAGGCGACAAAGTAATTAAAATATACCCCATTTTCACGAATGTAGGTATCTTTGCTACCCTCAGTTTCTTGGATGAAAATTTCGGAAAACAACGCTTTATACTTTGTGCATTATTCTTTGTAATAATGTTTAAAAATTACTAATTCCTGCAATGTTCATCGCCAGCAAGTCCTAAGAAAATTGCAACTAAAAATGTTTATCCATTTGCCATATTGTTTGAAAAATATAAGACAATTTTGAAAAAATATTTCTCTTTATTTTGAAGTACTAGCATATTAGTCCCCCTAACTGTTTTGTTGCCAAGTTTTGGGAAAAAGGGGGGAGACTGTTTTTTCCAAAACGTATGGTATGCTGAAATTTTGCTACATATCTGTATCATGTTCTGTATTCTGTTCACATATCTGTATAAGTGCATCATATCACTGAATATTGGACCGTTATAACATAACAAGGAAGATCTCAGAATTAAGCTTCCATCCGCATATCGTGAGAAAATCTTGATACGATCTGTTTAGGTGTCGATCTGAGAGAGGAAATGTCGGGCAGCAGAGCTGAACAGGTGCGCTATCTCCAGGGTACCGTTCCCATCGCGTTTACTTCTGAGGCCGCGGAGCGCGCGCTCAGAGGTAATGCTCGCGCCGCATTGCTGCCCGTCTCAACCACTTTCAGCACAATCCAGAGACAACGGGACCGTGTCCAGACAAAAATTAAGGAAGATCAGACGAGCAGCCAGGACCGAACGGGGTGCTCAACACTTTAGAATCTGTCAAGGTAATCATCCACTGGCCTCATCCGAACATACTCAAAAACGTTTCTTGTGTGCCTGCTGGTTGGTCCTCCTGTATATGATCAATTGACATTGATTTTGAAAGAACAGGACGAACTTAAGTATTTCATTGAAGTTAACTCGATTGATTGATTGATTGATTGATGTAGTGATTGCGGGCGCGTCAACGGCTAAGTGTAGTGCATATTTTTTGTCGGGAGGTGTTGGTGATCTACCTGCTAGATGGTGAGATCCGGCGCCGACCTTCCGTCGGCTCGCGGTGTTTTCTCAACCAGGTATCTCCCACCAGCGGGGCACCGTCCTAGCCGGGGCAAACTCCCGACAGGTTTCACGCCTTATGCAGTAGTGCATGAGTGTGTGCAAGTAAGGGGTGAGGATAAGACAAGGAAGGGGAAGGAAAGATCGCGCGTCGTCCGTGGATCGTTTGTTAGGGTATTCCCGCGGCATTCGCCTAGTATTATTCTGAGAAGCCACGGAAAACTACCGATCATAGCAGCCGCCCGCTAGAATTCTCCTCCAGAACTCGATCCAGGTCTCTGGCTAGTGAAGAAAATCCCGCCACCGTAGGGACCCGAACCTAGAACCTCCCAGTCAGAGGCACTGCAGTGACATCAGTTGATGCCCTCAGCCACCTCTCCAGGTGAAGTTGACTCGCGCGTGTGTGTTTTTGCCGATGCCACTTTTCGGTGGCTCGTGCTCAATATGCGGCTGCTTTCTGTAGATCGTTGCGCCTCTCTCGGTTTATGGTCCGGTGGCAAGCATTTAACAGATGGACCTAGAGGAGCGAAACTAATGTACATGGCACGAGCTGTTATTAAGGGCAATTGGCATAGGAAAGATGAACTTTTTTTGGTTTGATGAGATAAAACGTCGTGTCATCTGTCATGAACTCTCTTTCTCTGGAACAAAAATGTAGGTCGCGGATGTGTTGATTTTTGTGGGCGAATTGTGATGTAGAAGAGAGGGTTGCCAAATCGTATTACGCAAGTAGTCGCCAAATGGAACGCGTCATCTTTTAGGCCAACACGAAATTTCGCCAGGTGGCTTGCGTCCATGAGATACACGCAAACCGTTAGTTTCCGTGTCCGCTGGGAGGAACTTTGGTATGTCCAAGATTACCGACATTAAGAATTTAGTTCAGACACAACATTGTTATTTTTTTTAAAAAATAAACTGCTATTATTCCCTATTGAACTATGAACTTATTCTGATGTTACAATCACTTCGCATATTTGAATCAATTCGTTTTTTAACATACTACGTTTTCTTCAAGATATCTAGAAACATTTCTACAGCGATATATTGTCTATATAAAACGAAGTAGCTACAGTAAATGTATTGAAAGAAGTTAATAATGATATTTCGCTCTGGTAACCCAATCATCTACGTCTGCGATTTGTAAACGTTCTCTAGCAACCGTTATCCTGGGGGGCTGAATGATATGGAACTTGATGTTGCATTAAAAATTCCGCGTGTCATCTTCAAGTTACATTGTTAAAAACTTAATAATTCTTCATTCACGATTTGCCATTGATGTCTTCTGAGACTTCGTTTCATTGTTGAATAGCATTTGCTAAAGGCGCAATCACCATGATGACGTGACGATGTGAGAATGACATTGACAAATCTCTTGGAGCAATGATATCGTGAAAATGCTCGCGCAAACAAAGCGCGTTTTTATTTCTGTTTCCTACTCTTCTCTCAGACGGTAGTTACTGACTCATCATACAGCTGACAAAACTATTTTTATTGTGGTTCTAAATATTTTTTCTAATGGAACGTGAAACATTTCACGAAATCCCGCAAGACAATAAACATTGAGTGGCATTGTATATCCTGATAATATTTGATACTTTGAAATCTACTAGGGTTACTGAATTGTTACCAGAAAGATAATATTTCTATATGGGACAGAAATATCACTGCTTTCAACTATTATGAATATTTATTTTCGCAAAGACAAGTTTCGAAGAATTGTCTGTTGTAGAATTGGTTTCTATTGATTAATCTCATTGAATTCCCTGGAAATTTATCAATTTGATCAGAACCGTTCTATTCTTACAGCCTTCTTGTCAGTATCAAATCGAACACAGAACACAATAGTAATTGGTTTTAGGAATTGAACACAGAATATTGATTGGTTTTAGGTATTGTTTCAGTGTGACTTGTACGTTATCAACATGCAGACCTTCAAAACAAAACCTTTGAGATCATCATGCCAACACAGCGTAGTTAGCACTGTGCAAAGATTTGCGATGAGAAGAATGCTATTAATGCTTCAGTAGCACGCTATAAAAGATAATATGATTGTGCAGACCACATACGATATTTGAAGACATACACACTTTTATATATGACATAATTGTATAACATCCACTTTCTTTTGGCATTGGATATGTTCTCACATTTCGCGCATGACCAACGTCTTCAGTTAATGTAACGAATTCTAGCTAACGATATGGGTCTATTAGAGCTAACGATGTGGGTCTATTAGAGCTAACGACATGGGTCTATTAGAACTAACGATATGGGTTTATTAGAGCTAAAGATATTGATTGGAGTGCATCAAAAAATTCTTCGCCTCCTCGTGTCATTTCACTCATAGATGACAAGTAAATTTATGAAATCCTTGACATTTATTTTTAACTTTGCATAGTTTTGGTGGCTTGGTGGTTGTGATATTATTGGGTAGAGATTGGGTAGCATCTTTATCACAGGATGTTTGTTGCCAAAATCTGTTTTTATCGTATATGTTCCCTACACAACAATCATATGTAATACCGCCATCCTTTTGTCCCCCAGAAGGTAGACTACGAGTACTAGACCCAGTACAAACAACATCATTGGAACAATATTGTGGTTGCCATTAAAATCGAGATATTTCTTTATTATTATGCCAAATCCTTAGCCACTTGCAAAGGACAATTTATGTTGTTGGGTTAGGGATTATGAAGGTAAGATTTCAGTGACACTCGGTCAATGGTGTAGAGGAGTTACTCTAAGAAGGGGCCAATTTGACAGGTCGGGAAACAAACGAACGTAAGGGGTGGCAAAGCCATTGCAAAAGATAGAGATGAAGCGATTTAAAAATGAACTGTCAATGAACGCACTGATAAAATGAGTGCATGGACTTAACCTGCAATCATGTTGCCAGGAGTGGCCAAACAGTAGCTGTCAAAGCGGTCCCTTCTTGTAGTAATCTCTGTAGACTGAGAGGCAGAGGAACGGGTAAACCCCAAGAAAAATCTCTGTCAACCCAATGTGTGCAACTCTAATTCTATAAGCATCGACCGGCATTTGAAGTCCGGTAGAAGGCGGACGGTAAGTTTACATTATTAAAACTTAAAAATTGTTGTAGGACATCGATGAATTGAAACGTGCTTATCCTAAATAGAAGAACTAAAGAACTTCTAGTTAACAACATACTGCAATTTCGTTTGGTTGATTATTGATTGATTGATCGATTGATTAGGCGTGTCAACTGCTATAGTCTTTAGTCCCATAAGTGTAGTATATGCTTTTTATGGCTGAAGGTGCCGGTGTTGTACTCCAGCTAGATGGGGAGATCCGGCGCCGACCTACATGTCAGCTTGCTAGATTTTCCCCAGTCAGGTATCTTCACTAGCACACTTCAGCGGGGCGCCGTTCCAACCCGGAACAAGCTCTTAGCCTCTGATTGGTCTCCCGATATGTGTGATGTAATGCATGTGGGTGTAAGAAAGGAGTGAGTATAGGACAAGAAAGATTAGATCACGCGCTGTCCATGGCCCGTTTGTTAGGTACTGCTCCGGCACTTTCCTGGTATTGATCAGACAAACCACGGAAAAATACCGACCCTAGCAGGCGGCCGCTGGAATTCTCCACCAGACAGCGGCCGAATTCGACCTAGCAATGAAGCTAGTGCCGAAAATCCGCCAACACCGGGACTCGAACCCAAAGACCGGTCAAACCTCCGGGCAGAGGCAATGCAGTGACATCATTCTGAGCCATCTCAGCCGGTTATATTGCAAGCGGCAGAATATATATTGGCCTTCTAAGTGGTTATTTTGAACTATCTTGTCTGATCCGCTCAATCGCGAAAGAGATTTTTTTTTAGCATTTCCGTGACTTTTGCGGTAACCCTTTCAAGAGCACTGCACGATTGATTGATTTATTCATGTTTCCGGGCGCGTCAACTACTCTGGTCATTAGTCCCGTTAGTGTAGTGCATGTTGTTTTTCTCGGGAGATGGCGGTGATCTTCCCCCGCTGGATGGCGAGATCCGGCGCCGACCTACCGTCGGCTAGTGGAGTTTCCCCCTAACAAGGACTCTCCCACCAGCGGGGCACCGCCCCAGCTGGGACAAGTTCTAAGCTCCCGACCGGTCTCCCGGGATATGTGGTAGTGTAGTGCATGTTAGTGTACGTGTGTGTGTGTAAGGGGAGAGGATAGGACAAGGAATGGGAAGGACAGATCGCGCGCGGTCCGTGGCCCGTTTGATAGGGTACTGCTCCGGCATTCGCCTGGTGCTGATCGGAGAAACCACGGAAAACTACCGATCACCCAGCCGCTAGAATTCTCCTGCAGGTAGCGACTGAATTCGACCTAGCTGAAAAGCTAGTGTCGAAAATCCTGCCGCCGTGGGGAGTGTAACCTAGGACCTCCCGGTCAGAGGCGCTGCAGTGACATCAGTTGATGCACTGAGCTACCGCTCCCGGTCGCACTGCACGAGTCCACCTCCTCTCCTCAAAGGCCATGCAACGGGAAGCCAAAGTTATTTTAGCGTCCGTGGAACGCCGAGTGGCGGGCGCACCATTACCGCACCGAGATGAGCTGCGCGGCGCGGGGCGGCGCCCACGGGGCGGGAGCGTTTTGCGGGCGCGGGCGCGCGCACGCCACGCGAAGCCCGGCCCGCCGCCCACGTGCGCGCGCGCGCGCGCTCCGATTCACGCAGGGGGTGGGTGGCGCGCCGGCGAAAATAGGCGGCGTCGGTGGCAACGCCGCCGGCGCCGCGCGCGTGGCGTGGGTGGCCGCCATTGGACGCACGCCACGCGCCGCGCCGCGCCGCCCCGCGCCGGCATCGAACCTTGGACGCGACGCGAAGATGTGCTTTCGCTCTCCACTAATTCTACGAAAAGCTTGATTAGCGCAATAATGAAAGTCTCATTGATTGTGTTTCAAGATTTCGTTTTTATCACTTTCTCAAAAAATGCCCACTTGTTTTTCAGTTATTTAATATGTAGGTCACATAAAACTCAGTAACTAAATAGTTAATTTTTAAATTTTTTGTAATGATCATAAACGCTGAAAGTGTGCCTATTTTTTTACAATCTGACTGAATTCCTGGAATTCTTAAAAACGAATCTCTCTCTGGAAGCATGATTTAGATCGCACATATTGCACCTTTTAGTTTAATCACACGTGTAATCAAATCAAGAAGATGAACCTGAATCCTAAGTTTAATTTCTAGAAAAAAGTTCTTTAGTATCTTTGTAAATATATAATCTGTGCACTATGAATTATTTGGAAACAAGAATGAAGGAATACAGATTTCTTCTCCGAAAAACTATTTTGATATTCACCTCACAGTAATATATTTGAATCTAGGCGCACTACAATAACGTTAAAAAACTACGCGACTGACTATTTTGGTATTTGCCTTGCAGTAACGTATTTGAATCTAGGTGCTCTACATTAAAAAACTAATAATAATAATAATAATAATAATAATAATAATAATAATAATAATAATATTTATTCCAAACTTGTTTTACAGAGATAATGTACATTGTTGTTTCTTGGAATTACTAACCATCGATAACCAGTTGTGATGGTTTATTATCTGTCTACTTCTACATAGTATTTTTTATGTCTGGGGTGTTTTTTTACAATATTCTTATTTTTTAACATTTACAATATATGTTTTTGTGAACATACAAAATAAAAAACCTAGCTTTAAATTAATTAATGTGATTGAATGTTCTTGTGTATAATCAATGTTTGATCATAACATATTTTCTTGAAAGTGTTAAAACCCGTTACCTCTCTCACCTCAATTTCCTTCTGTCAAACCCTTGCCCCGCCCCCGCCCCTCTCCCCCCCCCTCCGCGCCGCCCCATGCGCGTCACTGCTCGCCGTCCACTCGCGAAGCGTCACGCGATCTGCTGGGTCACTGCCACCCTCGTCTGCACTCGAAGCTGCTTACAGAAATATCGTCACACCCACAAGGTGCTCGCTGGGACAGCTCAGAGCCACCGAGCAGGCTGCTCGGTTTTCGTAACTGTAGATGTAACTAAGTTGAGAGTAAAAGAACCTGATTGTTTACGCTTGGGTTGCCCTGGCAACATGTGCTCTGTTCCGACTTTTCCTCGTATTTACTTGGCATGCGCGTACGTTTTGCTTTGAGCACATCGAACACTGCTTTAATAACGCGCCAATGTTACACTTGATCGATACCTATTGGCCGTTTCATTAGTATACCGGTATGAATTCTTTACCACCGCTTCATGGTGGACCTTTCACAGTTTTTTCAATAGCAGTCCTTTATTGCGAAATATGTGCTACTGCCCTAAGTTGAAGCAAGAACATATTCACTAGCCCAAGTACTTCAGATAATTTTTAGAAAAACTCTGAGAGTAAACATATGCTACACTTTCCCTAAAATGTGTTCTTGCCTAAGCAGTTACACGGTTCGTACCGCTACCGGAGACGCCTTTCATGGAAGTAACTTTTCGAAAATGCGGGTATATATTTCCTGTATAATTACCTGTTTGTGTAATTGTGGATAAATGAAGCAATTAGGTCCGCTACAATTGGTGTTTGAATTTATTTTGTCGATAATTGTCCAAAAATAGCAATTTTGCTTTTACACGTTCGTTTCAAGTATTTTGCTTTCGTCGGTAATATCTGCTGTTATTGATCCAACTGCTTTACATCCTCTCCAAATAAAATAGCATACTTTAACTGCTGAAAGAACCCAGAGAGAGAATTTCGAATGTGGATGACGCTTTCACGATGTTAATATGAAACTCTTCGTCACTATCGTATTCGGTTATTGTACTCGTATTTCTTCTCATATCGTTCATTTCTGGTATGGTACATTTGGGGCATTAAAATAGTGTCCTTTCCACATGTGTCGATATACATTAGTGAGTTTTTCACCCTTCATCCTCTCAGATGAACCGATTCATTTGGTAAATCTCATTCATTCTCTTCGCATTCGCAGACTATGTTATTTTTACCATTGTATAAACGCTCAAAGAACTAAAAATGATCTGTTCCCCTCCGCTCTTTTGCTCCTACCAGATGGAGAAGTCGTAGTGGAGGTGGCAACTCAATGAACGTCTTTGTCTCAGCTGCCGTTTTGCTACAATTGACTGCCAGACGCTAGCGTTCGCCTCTCGCAAGAACCGCTCGGCGCCCACGACTCGACTCACTGCTCAGCCTCCCTTCGCGTTCATAATAAAAGTCACGCGTTACATTTGTAAACAATGTTGAAATAATGCATTGCTGTATTCAAATAATGGTAAATATATTCAATTCTCCCACATTCTTAATTATTTAATTGTAGTCAAACATTAGAACAAGGGTGGGTTGGGGGGAGTAGAAAGACATCTGAAAAAATCGAAGTAATAGCTGAACTTGAAATTTTCAAGAAATAGCCTAATTAAAAATCGTCTAATAATTCGAAAAAAAAATTTCTATTTGCGGCACAAATAGAGAAAATATTGCGCGAAAATAGAAAAGTGGCTGTCGAAGTCCCAGCAACATCACTTTCGCGGCCTCAGCTCTCCCATTCACTTTCCTCCCCTGCCTTTGGTCCTGTTTAGCTCTTGCCGTCATCGTCTTGCCTGGCATGCGCCGTTGCTACCTGCATCAACCCAACGCAGGTCGTATTTTATTTTATTTTTAATTTTTTTCGTCCTTCCTTTTTCCTCAATTTCCCTTCCACACTACCCTTGTGGAGGCGGGAATTTATTTTATAATTTCGCACATTGAGCTACTGTCTTGAGCTACCGAGATGATGGGGTTTCGAAAACATTGAGCTACAGAGGGTCTTTTTAATAACTATCTATAACTTACTTTAGCTTAATCTAATTGTACAGTTAATATACATGCACTGTGGTATACCTAACTTAAATATTTTCTCTTTTAATATTAGATTATGTTCTTTCTGTCGTATAGTCTTCGTTATTTTTATTTTCTTTTTTTTTCATTCATACATCCTTCATACTTTACTTACATGATATACATAACGATTGATTGAACCCAGGTCCAGTTTCCGAGCGGCCGCTTTTTCATTCTCCGCATAGAAGTCATTCTCACTATGCATATGCTGCGCGTTCTACACGCTGTTACACATATTCTGCTGAAGATCGAGAGCAAACGAGATTTCGGCGGCTCTATTTTGAGACGAACGCCGGTCGCGTATTTCTGTTTTATGTCTGGGGGTACTTGGGAAATGACAGCGACATGTGAAGCTGTAAATTTTGCTTTCCTGTTTCTCGGGCACTGGGCACTAGGAAACATGGTGCTTCCAGCAAAAATCAGTAGTTTGCGAGAGAAAAAAAAGGTGCTACACAGCACATACTTTCTCTAATTATTTGTAACGGGTTCGCAAAATTATAATCGTCCCCTATAATTATTTCAGTAGTATACATACTTTTAGCGGCTCTCACACGCAACCAATCTGTATCAATGATGTTTCTAAGGACAGGGAATTTCACGGAGACGTGACGAATTGCACTTTGACTTTAAAAGTTTGAAGGATTTATTCAAAAAACGCATCCAAATATTCATATCAAATGCAACCTGCAACATTTTTGAATCTTTATCATTAAATAACTCCTAAACTAAGCGTTTTAAGGTCTTAAAAACTAAACTTTTGAGGCCAAATGCCTCAAAGAAACGTTCCTCACATAGTAATCGACAGGATGAGATCTTCTTAAACATTCTATTACATTTTTGCAGGTTCGACGCTTCTCTATTGTACTCCACCAGTTCAAAGCCTTTATAATCCGCAACTGAATGTGAAATTAAACGAACTACTTAATATTATACGCGATTGAATTACACTGGTATAACTCTCTCTTCAGTAATAACGTTAAATAAGAATAGTTTGTATTAACAAGGGTGTATCAATACAAGGAGACATATAGAACAAGTGACGGAGGATAAGAGTGTCTTGAAGAAAAATATATGTTACGGGTTTAATATGGAAATAGAAAAATAGGGAAGATGGTGGGGTTTAACATGCGAGAGTTCTCGCATGTGTACGCCAGTGCTGAATGAATTTTTAACAGTGTTTCCAACCAGGAAAAATTCTCTCCGCGCTGGGATTCGAACTCAGATTGTTAGAGTCACCGTTGCATTCACATATTACCCCTACATACCAGCCTCAGATTCTCTTTCAGAAAATAATAGTTTAATATTGCCTACATTTCATATAACTTACGTGATAACTACTCACATTTTCGAAAAATTGTGTATGACCTTATTTTAAGGTGTCTTTGAAAAACAGATTTTATTACAGAATTCTTCAGAACAGAATTCTTGTAAAGTACCCCAAAAAATCTAAATATCCTTTCAAACTTGCATGATCTCGAGTTTCTTCAGATAGATAAGGCATTATCAATTTTGGGGAATATCGTTCGAACGATTTAGGGGCTAGTGTTGACCACAGACAAATGTTTTGGCGTCTATCAATTTTTCTGGGTCAAGGATTCAGAAAACGTGAATGCCGACTACACGTCTTGAAGAAAGCAATTTGCTAAATTTAGCAACAAAAATTATCAACTTTTTAGGTTCCAGGGCTTCACAATATGACGTACGTCAATACAAAGTAAAAAGATTTTGAAGCGATTGTGTTGCTACAACGAACTTTGCTAACAATCTACTTTTTTCTCAGCTGTCACTCTCATTTCTAAACAAGGAAATTTAAACAACTTTTTTCACGTTATGTAAATGTTCAGATATTACTTCCGTTTGATATCAAAATCAAAATAGGTCTTGGCCTATTATATTGAAGAGTAATTGGAAATTTAAAGTTGTGCATTTTGAAGATTTTTTTAAATGTTTGTTGATAACTCCGTTTCTTAATGGGGTCACGGTCAGTGAATACGATGCCTGTTTTCAAAACATAAACATCACCTCCGTAAAAACATTGGCATCATGACAAACTCAAGCGCATACTTCTTTCTCAACCAGGATCATTTATAGAAAATAGGACACGGAAAAGTCGAATCATTCTAGCAATGCGACCTTGTAATAGAAAAGTCAAAAGAATTAATAGCTGAAGATTGCAGTTTCTTATTCTGCCAAATTCAGAGATTCAGAGCCTCTCAAAACGAAATTACTAATTGAAGTGTATAGTTGGAGCATGAATATTTCAATCTACCAAGCATATAAAAGCTAGGAAAGGATAAAAGAAAGTGTTTAATACACATTACTTAATAAATTTATCTCGTTTGAAATTATTCGTTGAAATTTTCATAACAAATAAACTATTAGGAGACAATGTATTTCTAAGTCCTTGAGTGATGTGCGAAGAAGTTACTAACAATACACTTGCAACTCTTTCACATATCCGACGTTCTATACCTCGATATCTACCGAAATTATTGTATTGTCATATTATCGTATGACTTAAATACTCTTTTGAATGTGCTATAGAGATATCAACATTTCATTCGTTTAATGATGAAAATAAAAATATGAGAAACGTCATAAACGAAAATATTTAACATGTGAAAACATATTGAAAATCTCACATATTCTTCATTTTTCACCTGTGTTTCTTAACTATACTAGGTACTCGAACAATAAATTTAGAAGACACGAGATCATTTTCGAGGTCCTCCCACTATTCACTCACGTGCTCCCGTTCTCTCCATTCTCCACAATAGTAGCAACCAACGTCAAACATTCGACTTGATTGGGAGGGCAATTTGTGGGCGATGCTCCGGTATAGAAGCTGAAGAGAGAGTACGGGCATGCCTAAATAATTGTCGCAATGCACTTTGATAAATATCCGATCGGGACTGTGTGTAGCTCATTGTGCCTAAAGTCACAGCATAACTAAAAGTCTCAGGGAAGTGTATTTGTGGTTGAACTACCACATTTCTTACATTTCAGAAATAACGTTTACTTTTCATTGGTAAAATGTTCTGTAAATTTGGATTCTGTACCCTTGGTGCTCGTCTGAACATTATTCTACAATTGAAGGATCACTGGAGTATCATTTGTTGTTTATTACTGTTTGTCCAGACATTAGTAACTTTATCTGTAGTAAAATAGTAAACCATAATTCAATGTCATAGTAGTGACAAGAAGCCATCGTCGGCTAACACAACGGTGAACGTTATAGGAATGGCAGCATTCATCATCACAGACGAATGCAGCCTCCGGAGAGTAGCGGTTTGCGGCGTGAACGAGACATGCACTGAATTATGGAACACAGTTCAAAAGAAACGTGAAGACGGAGTAATGACGTGAACTCAGTGATGCCCAGCCCAAGGCGACGAATGGACTGAACGCAGCGGAATGCTCAGAGGCGTTTTTGTGCTCAAGCAAGGTGCGGTCTACTTACGGCGGCAAAAGTCACGACATTCATTTTATACAGTGAAATAGTGTATATCCATAAAGCGTCTTTAGAAATGTTAAAAATATTTAATAATGAACGAAAGGAAAATTTCGACGTGTAATAATATCTTGTAAGAAAAGATTTAAAATATAATTTGAGTTTTTAATACATTTACAGTGGAACTTCGATAACGCAAATTATTGATATGTGGAATTATCTTCATTCCTCTTTCACCTTCCTCATAGATTTGGAATTCGGCATGTTTGTTGAATTCGTCGATGTCTCACTTCTTCCAATAGTACGTCGCGCAGTTTCTAAATGTTTTAAGGTAAAATGAATTTATCTTTTGGGGTAAAATTGTGAGGTGTTTTTGTGCACATGCTAGATGCGGTCTACCTAAGGTGGCAAAAGTCGTGAGACATTCATTTAACCCACTGAAAAATTGTTTATCCTTAAAGTATTTTCGGGTGTTCAAGATATTATGAACGAAAGGGAATTTTCGACGAGCATAGTAATAATATCTCACAAGAAATTATTTAAATCATACTTTTAAATGAAAAATTGTTTAAAATTGTTTATCCTTAAAGTATTATCGGGTGTTCAAGATATTATGAACGAAAGGGAATTTTCGACGTGCATAGTAATAATATCTTACAAGAAATTATTTAAATCATACTTTTAAATGAAAAATTGTTTATCCTTCAAGTATTATCGGGTGTTCAATATATTATGAACGAAAGGGAATTTTCGACGTGCATAGTAATAATATCTCACAAGAAATTATTTAAATCATACTTTTAAATGAAAAATTGTTTAAAATTGTTTATCCTTAAAGTATTATCGGGTGTTCAATACATTATGAACGAAAGGGAATTTTCGACGTGCATAGTAATAATATCTTACAAGAAATGATTTAAATGATACTTTTAAATGAGTGAAATGAATAATAATAAAAAAAGCCTGAAAAGATTCGTGTTGGCAGCGATGAGGTTGAACTGAATCCTTAGAGGCGCGGGCGCGGGCGCGGGCGCTGTGCCTCACCTGGGCGCGCGGGCGCGGGCGTCGCTGGGGCCGGCTGAGCGCGGCGGGCCGCTGGGCAGCGATGAGGCGTGCGGCGCGCGGCGGGCAGCTGAGCGCTGAGCGGACGGCACTGGCGCGCGGCGGCGGCGGCGGCGGCGGCACCGAGCCATCCCGCACTGCCCCTCCCACCACCGCCGCCGCCGCAGGTCCCGTAACACGCTGCCCTCTCTCCTCTGCCGCCAGCAGCACCCGCCGTCATGCAGGTGACTCGCGTTCCGACCAAATTTCAATCGGGGTTCGATCACAGGGATGGGAGTGAGCGTGCAGCCTAGGGCGTACAATTCTTTTCCGGGTCACTGGCACTTGCGCGATATCAGAAACAGAAATCGTTTGACTGCCGGATAGTCGGTATTGAATCATATATTTTCCTATCATCGGGGACAGATTAAAATGGTCGGACAGTAAAAACTTCAATAGTTTGACCCACATATTTCATTTTCATATGTGATGCATTTCTTTTACAAGAACTAATAGTGTGTATTAATGTTTACTAACAATAAAAAATGTATACTAATAGTATGTGCTACTAATGTTCTACGAGTAGACGAAACTATAATAGACGTTTTGCGCTGATTTACGTAAATAATGAATATTTACATCGAAATGAAAAATTTCATTTTTATTTTGCAATCATCTAACCACAATTAGTTCCAGATTAACATTTCTAAGATTTGTTTCGATTTACAATTTTGCAATATTTCTAAATAAATTTAAAATTCAGTATTTCTCTTTTGTCCTGAAAGGTATCGAATGCGAGACTACTTAACTAAGATTAATCACAGTATTGATGTCGTTTAATTACACTATAATCAATTGGTAAAAAAAATTAAATAATGTTTTTTATCCACTTTGAATGTCTTCAGGTCAAACCGCACGAAACTGAGATTAGTGTTGCAATAAGAGATACAAGGCCATTAGATTAGAACAACGAATATTATAGTACATTGGAATTTTCACAAAGTCGATAAACTGTTGTGCGATATTCGTATCGTAACATCTTATTACAATACGCGATGGGGATCAAAGTCTGCCTCGTAAGATAATTCACCAATCTCGTGTTCTAATAAAATGCCTCTCCATACTTACTGTATTACAAAATATTGAGAGAAGAGCTAGAGTATGTTCGTTAATTCCTCAAAATTAAGTCAAGAAACGTGCACATCTCATTTCGTCAAGGGTGACAACAACGTCCATATCAGCGACTTTCGACAACTTGGGAGAGATTCTTGTATCATAAGAAAAACTAAACTTGAAAATACTCAACATTCACCCTCATTCACTAATCCTAAGCCCGAAATTCGGAACACATAGGCGTATAGCTCACTGAAGTGTTTCCGCAGATAACATAACTTTATGGAAGAATACGTGAGTTGAATCATAACCTGTACAAACTATACAACCCTTCACCATTCCCAACACCCAGCTAAAACTCAGTACATTATTGGTGTTATTTATTCAATACTTTTCTGATACAGCCTACATAGCCACTTTAAAGAAATGTTTTGTATATACAATGTACAAAATATTTTACTAGTATTATTTTGAACCGCAAAATATATTGGCTATCATTTGTGTTCTTTAAATTTTGATGTGTATAGCTTATTAAGAGTATATTTTAATTTAAACCAATAATTGAGTTGTGATAAAGTTGAAGTTGTTGATGATGTAGTAAACGTTGGGTGGTTTGGCTGGCTGTTCACGTTTACCAGATGTTCAATGTAATACTATATAGAAAAAATAGGAGGATGACCCCACTGGGCTCCTCAACATTATTGGTGGTGTGTTTATTACAATTGCTTCGGCACTTTCTAAAAACCTGCTGAATGATGCCTAGGCCCCGATTCGCGTAGAGCGTCCGGGACGCACGGGCGTGAGTGCACGCAGACCAAGGAAGGCATCACGTCTCCGCGCGCGCGCCCGCACGCGCCCGGAAGGGGCGGCTCCCGCACACGCTTGCGCACGCGCCCTGCTTCAACGCCGCCCAAGGATGGGGGTTGATTGATGATGCCGGGCGCGTCAACCGCTAAGGTCATTAGTCCCGTAAGAGTTGTGCATGTTTTATCGCGGGAGGTGACGCTGATCTTCCCTCGCCGAGTGGCGAGGTCCAGCGTCGGCTTGCGGGGATTTTCCCTAATCAGGTATCTCCCACCAGCTGGACACCGTCCCATCCGGGATAAGTAAGCTCTAAGCTCCCGACCGGTCTCCCGGCATGTGTTGTGGGGCAGTGCATATAAGTGTACTTGGATGCGTGTGCACGGGTCGAGGAGAGAACAAGAGAGGAATCGCGCGTGGTCCGTGGCCCGTTGGTTAGGTTACAGCACCGGCATTCGTATGGTATTGATCGGAGAAACCATGCAAACTACCGATCAGAGCAGTCAGCCGCTAAAATTTTCCTCCAGACAGCGGCTGAATTCGACATGTCTCCGTAGCTAATGTCGAAAATCCTGCCACCGTCGGGATTCGAACCTTAGCATCTCCCGGTCGGATGCTGTGCATCGATATCAATTGACGTCCTGGGCCACCTTTGTCCCAAGGGTGGGGAGAATCCAGCCAGTTGCTAAAATTACTAGTTAAGCGTGGCCCCTCCGGCGACTAATTTCAGATTAAAAAAGTTGATTTTAGATTTATTATTAAAGTTCGCTTTGAGCTAATGCTCGGTGGCAAACATGATTACAACTAGATATACGACAATTACAAAACTATTACGAATATTTACAAATATAATTACTATTAGAATTAGAGATTGATTTTGAGTTATCTGTAAGTTGATTTATAAGCTTTTCTAACATTTCACTCCACTTCACTTCACTGCGCTGCACTACACTGCACTCCCCTCCCCTCCCATGCCCCCCACCACACTACACTACACTTCACTTCACTGTATAAGGGACATGACCATATTATTATTAATAATAATAATAATAATAATAATAATAATAACGATTATAAAAATATAACTAATAATAACAATAACTTAAAAGTTACATCAAAACCAGTAAGTGTTAATAATTATGATATCAATAATAATAATAATAATAATAACAATAGTAATAATAACAATAATGATAGTTTTATTTGCATTTTGCACGTTCATAATAAAAATACATTTTAAACATATTACAGTTGCCCCGCTTGTCCATTTCGGGCCTGTAAAGTTAAATGAAAAAGTATCGATTAAAATTCTTATTTAAATTCTTTTTTCCTTATAAACTTACGTTTAATGATCGTCAATTTGATTAATCAAGTAACAATTCGTGTAAATACTAGAGAGAATGGTAATTCACAGCGTTTCGGGAGTGTACTCTTAGGTTCATTGAAACCATGAAACACATGTGCTTTCGTAGAACGCTTCCAGAATATTTAAGAGGCAATCAGATAAGAAATGTGCCAAACGATTTGTCTTGTTGAGAGGAATCGATTGAGCTACTGATCACCATTGTAGGTGCAACAAGTCACCCAACATGCACTTTAGTTGCTTTAAAAATAAAATAAAATTTGTTTTAAAGAAATTACTCAGAATTTTCTACATGGATCAGCAAAAAATTATCAGTCTCCCACCAAGCAGATCGAATGATTCCGTCGAATGATACCTCATTTGTCGCGATTGGTGGACAAATAGGTTAATTGGTCTAACTGTGAGTGACAGACGAACAAAACGTAGGTTATTCGATTACTACACCTTCGTCATTAATAGTTACTTCGATTAATTAGTTTTAATTGTCGAAAGTCAAACTTTCCGAAACTGAGATCACTGCCGCAATAAAAGTTATTAGATCACGAGAGTTAATGGGTGGTTTGCGGGTACGGTGGTATAACGGTTAGTGTGTCGGGCTGTTGTACCCAAGTTTGCGAGTTCGAACCCAATCGATGCCGTGGATTTTTAAGGGTGATTAAATCCTTCGTATGTCTTCCTTAGGAGGGGAAGTAAAGCCGGCTGTTCCATGTAGTAGATTTACTGCATGTAAAAGATCCTCAAGTCTGAAAGAAGCCTCTGAGCTAAATTAAAATCGTCTGTTTTGTCGCCCGAGATACCTTCTTTCTCCGCTAGATGGTGAAAGGAGCGTAGCGAAATTTCCGTGGTCAGAGAAGAGTGGGCCTAATGACCCGAGTTTCGCCACGTAAAATAAGCCATTAACTAAGAGTTTCTTGTTGACACTATTATTGCAAAAAGGCTAATTATACCTTTCTATCAAATATCCATTCCTGAATGAGATTCAGATCACCTTCCAATTAAAATATATTTTAACTCTTCCTTGTTAAATATCAATTATCCTCAATACAATGAACATAATTTGGGATTCTTATCGAAACATTATTAATTTAACTTACAACTCTCCTAAACAATTATTAATTACTGATAATATAGATAGCGAAATTGACAAATTCACCAAAACTCTTCAATTTTCCTATCAAAATTCAATTACACATTTTAAACTTTATATACATTCTCGAACCCAATTACCTATATGTATACTGAATTTAATTAAATCTAGCCCCATTAATAACAATTCAGACTTAAGAATAATTAGAGAATTTCAAGTTTTAAATCCATTATTCGCCCTTCTCTTACATATGCGTGTCCTATTTAGTGTAATGCCTCATCTACTAACATTAAAAAAATACAAATTATACAAAATAAATTCCTAATAAAAGTACTAAAAGCAGATTGGTTCATTTCGAATAAACAAATCCATAGAGAGCTTCAAATTGACTCTATTTAAACCTTTATAATTAAACAAACTCAAAATTTCTTTAATACATTACCACATTTTCGTGCTTCTCAACAATTTACATTAGGTCAAAATTATTCTGCTCTTCGTATTCGTTCACACTTTCCCAAAGACAGTTTTTGCCCTTTCTAAATGTAAATGTTTATTCTGTTTAATTCAATATCTACTAAACTTAACCTTTAACTATTTTTTCTAACTTTTATTTCCCCCTCACACATTTCGGTAACTCTTATTTTAATATATTTACTTATTTCCTTTACTTATTTTCAAAATTGGTAAATACATAATTTACCAAATTAAAGCTTTGGCATCTTCCCACAATGTTCAAAGTAATTTTTTTTCAAACTCCCGAAAAACTATATGTAAGTGAATACGTAAAAAATGATTTTTTTAATTGAATTTTTTTGTTTTTTTACATTTATTTGATTTATTTAGTCAAAGAACAGTAAAAACTATATGTGACGTATGGTACGGGTATTCCTCCTTGGCCAACAGTTCCTCAGCAGATACAAGATGCAAGATATCGCATAATCGCGACCGCATCAACCAGTGCTGTAGATCAAGCGACTCTAGCGGCAGGACTAAGAATGACTCAAAAAGTTGTGCCGAATTCCATCTTGGAGATACTACCCTCATCCGCCACATTAGAAAAACCCGAGTATAGTGGCATGGCACGCATCCGCAGAGGCACATTTCATTCGCAATGATACTGCTGATGACGGATCTGCGCACTTCTCAAGCCACTTCATGTGAGTCAGATGAGCGGCAACGCTGAACCCTGGCTGTAACAAAGTAAAAAATCCTCGCAAGCTGATTGCTTCTGAGCAGGTCTCATGAGTCATCATAGCACGTGTCGAGAGAACTGTCAGAATCACTCATACGCTGCCGGTATTTATTTATTTTACGTCAAAAAACAGTTAAAACTGCGTATGACGTGCTATGGGGAAAAGTGAATTGTGTGCACATTTTCAAAATTCTGTGATCCCTACACTAAGTCATATACTACTTAAATTTTGAAAAAAAAAAAATCCCTCCCATGTACTAAAATCTATTTTCAATGATAAATAAGCAATAAATTTTGGGCTCCTATCCATGTTGTCCTTCGGAATAATACTTCCTGCCGCGACAACATGGAAAAGATAATTTGAATAATTGTATTTTCCACTGAATTCTAGAAGACGTGCACAGAAAATGAAGTTACACTTATGTCCAGAAGCAAAACAAGGGGCCATCTCAGCATTTGCTCAATAGATCAGGGAAACTGGACGAAAAACCTGATCGAGATGGGGGTCATTGACGCGGAGGCTGTTGTACAATACTTGTTACAGGTTGTTTATACACATTTATTCAGTCCAAATGGTAAATAATGCATTATGTATCATTGTTAAAATTAATGTTACTTTTCTTGTGATGCTCAGTATAATCTCTAATTGTATAGAAACAGTTATGCAGCAGAAACGATTTCACTTGGGATTTAAACTTTTCTATCGAATTTAATCGTTTAATGTCATCTGGCAAAGTGTTGTAAAATAATGTACATGTATGTGAATTTTTTGTAATGAGCTGTTGATACTGTCACCTGATGAATATGATTTCTGCGTAGAGTGTTATAGTAATAGACATCGGCATTTTTTGAAAATATATTCCCGCCCTTAAGCAAGTCATTTTTGACAAAAACCACTGATTCGTAAATAAAAAGACACGGTAATGTTAAAATTCCTAGATTAATGAAGTGAGGCTTACATGAATCACGTGGGTTGGATTTGGTTATCATTCGTACAATTCGTTTTTGTAATCTAAAAGTCTGGGAGCTATAAGATGTATTTCCCCAGAATATTATGCCATATCTTAGGCGGGAATGAACATTTGCGAAATATACACAACGAGCAGTACGAAGGCTGACTGAATTTGCAAGAATTCTGAACGCGTAGCGTAATGAACTTAATTTTGTATTCAATTCATTTAAACGGACGTTCCATTTAAGGTTTGACTGAATTGAGAGACCTAAAAATGTTGTTGCCTTAACATTAGTCAATGGTACACCGTTCATTTTCAATGGAGCACACAATTGTTTATTTAAAATGGAAAACTGCATTAAAACCGATTTCTTTTCGTTTACTATTAATTTCTTATTTCAGAACCAATTTGAAACATCTTATATTGTACTATTTACGGTTTCTTTATTGCAAAGGATGTTCGTATCATCCGCAAAGAGAACCGTTCTTCCGTTTCGAGTCGTCGAGGACATTTCGTTTACGTAAAGTAGGAACACAATAGGGCCTAAAATCGATCCTTGGGGAACTCCACGTCCAATGGGCAAAGAGTCGGAAAGGTGCGTACGTAATGTTCCATCATTCCAGTAAGGTATTTCAACTCTCTGAGATCGTTGTTTAAGGTACGAACATAACCAATCTAGAGCAATACCACGGATTCCATATGAAGGTAATTTAGAAAGTAAAATGTCATGATCAATGACGTCAAAAGCTTTTGTGAGATCTAAAAATAATCCAATAGGTGCCTCATTTTGATCCAATGATGAGGCGACATCTTTAAGAAAAGAAAATATAGATCTTTCCGTTGATTTTGATTTTCTAAATCCATGTTCGCAATCTGAAAGCGCGCTGTGTTTACTGAGAAACGTTTCCATTCGTACGTAAAAAAGTCTCTCTAATATTTTTGAAAAAAAACTGATAGAAGAGGAATGGGCCGATAATTTTGAATTTCATTTTTGTTGCCTTTTTTGAAGGGCGGCTTAATTTTAGCTGTTTTGAAAATATCTGGAAACGTTCCGCTGCTTACCGATGAATTAAATATGTGAGTTAATGGGTGTATAATGGCATACGCATAGGTCTTTAACAGGTATTGTAGGCATTTATTCATTCATAAAATCAATATTTTCTTCGGGAAGGCTGTGCATTTTGTCTGTTAAAATCATGTTGAAAGATGAAAATGAACTTTAGGTGCAAACGGCTCGTGCGTGGCACATAGCGAAGACGCTAACCTTTCACCACTGAGGTCAGGGTTCGATTCCCGTCGAATCTCATGTGAAGTTTGTTCCAAAAAACGAGTTTGGCTGCTTAAGGGGCTTAGAGACAAATACGTCAAATAGTAGGCGCATTAAAGTTTAAAAAATAATCACATTTCTCGTGCGCGCTGCTGGAACTTCGTCACTTCTTCTTCTTCTTCTTCTTCATAATAATAATAATAAATAATAACAATAAATAACAACATCCATTTTATGTTGACTTGCAGAGCTCCTTGTATTTGGTGTGTACGGTGATAGATTTCGGTGCGTAGTTGATTGAGTATTCGGTCAGATATTTTGCGTTTCGGGAAAGTATTTGCGTTTCTGTAAAATAAATTTCAAAAAATGGCAATTTAAACATGTTAATTCGTGGAAATTAGTTCTTTTAGGCAGTTTTAGGCAAAAACATATTAAAATAGGCATCAACCACACTTTTTAGGACATTTTACATGCACATTACATGCAGATTACACACTCTTACATGCTTTCAGTTGATTTATTTTCTCATGATTCGTAAACATCTGCGATTATTTTCCGCAATCTCTTAAAGGAACTAAATAGGCATTTGTCCTAAAATCCGAGGTCGAGTCATGACCGTGGCCAATGCGGAGCAAGCTACAGCAACTGCTGACATGTCCGATATAAAGGTTGATGTGGTATCCCGTCGTGTTGTGGGTACAGAGCGGGCTAGTCTCAAAGGCGCGCGTCAACTGGATGTTCACTCGAAATTGGAGGTGCGTTCGTATTGTCAAACGTTGAACCGGTTGCATAAGGCAATTAAAGAAAAGCAGCGCGGAAATCAAGCGCCGCCGGTGTGACTGATGCACGATAACGCAACACCTCACACGACCGCCAAACGTCCGAATAGCTGCAGCGATTCTTGTGGGAGGTATCCTCAATACGGTCCAGGCATAATGGTATGCGAATATCATGTGCTCGATAAGCTGAAAAAGTATCTCGGTGGACTACGATTTTGAAACGATGAGGAGGTGAAAGCAGCTGTCTCCAGGTGGTTACATACCGCTGGAGGTAACTTCCGTGCATCCGAAATCGAAAAGTTAGTTGACCGTTCCGAGAAATGTCTCTTGGAGTCTATGTGGGAAAGTGAACGTACAGTGTATGTTGTCTTAGCCATGTTGGCTGTATGTGGGTGGTTTCATAAATGGCCATAACTTCTGTAAGTGTAACTTATTTTTTGATTCGCCCTCGTAGGCGAGATGGATCGTTCTATGGAACAACTTTGTGCTATCAATTATTGCGTTAAACTTGGGACGTCCGCCACCAAAACATTTCCATTGATTCAGCAGGCCTTTGGGAGTCACTTCTTATCCAAATCACAAGTTCTTCTATGGCACAAGCCATTCAAGGAAGCCCGAGAGGATGTCACCCACGAACCCCGAACTGGACGTCCATCAACCTCCCGAATCAAGAAAAATGTGGCGTGTGTGCGTGATTGTTTGAATTCTGACTGAAGGCTGAGCCTTCTATTGAAAGCAGAAACTTTAGAAATGAAAACTACCATTTTTTACATTATAATCGCAGCTGAAGCGACATCAAGGACGCGTGGAAACTTCATCACTACAACGCAAAAAGCCACATCGTCTTAGTTGTCAATGATTTCTTGGACAGGACCCAAACCTCAATGGTCCCCAGCTTCCGTACAGTCCTGACCTAGATCCTACAAACCTTTTTGTTTCCTCGCTTAAAAGGAGGCCTGTAAGGGAAACCTGGGGTCATGATTGAAAACATCAAGTCTCGTGTTACATCGGCGCTAAAGAACATTCCGGAGAAGGCCTTCCAGACCTGGAAACATCGCATCAAGAAGTGTATCGCCAGAGGAAGATGCTATTTTAATTTTTTACTAATTGTACGAATGTCTGTCTGTACTTGACTCGACAGCCCGCGTATGGGCCATGGCCTACCAGCAGCGTCCCTACCTTGCGGCCATGGGTTAAGGGGGTATGTGTGGTTAACACGGACATCCTTACGTCGTACTTCTCAACCTGAGAAGTGAGTTTTCTCATCGTTACACAGCAACATATACACGGACATTGCAAGTAAAACGCACATTATAACCTTGCCCAACCCAGGAATCGAACCCGGGGTCGCGTCATGGAAAACGGGTACACTGACCAATGAACTAAGCCGCGAGGCAATTGTGCAAATATGTCCATTAAATTTTTATGAATTTGGTTGCATTGCACCTTGTATACACAATCCAGAGGCTTCGTGTAAAGTATCCTCCAAACTTAAAATATCGGTTTCAAATTCAAAGGGTCGCGACATCAGCCAGATCGATTGGGCAATATTCATTTTGGAGAAAAACGGTTTGGCCCCTAGGGTTGTTCACAGACATACGGACGGATGGACGGACAGATGTTTTGCCGTGAATCGATTTTTCGGTATAAAGGACCCACAAAACATGGATTCTGGCTACACCACGTGTTAGAGATTTCCCCCCCCCCTCTTTATTTAGCAACTGAATTTATCCACTCTTTCGTTTCCAAGGCCCTGCAATAAGAGTTTTGCTACGGAAAATTCGCCGTTTTTTTTCCCGCAGCATTGCATACTAACTTTCTCTATACTACGCAAGCGAGGAAGAGAATATCTCTGTCTTCAATATTGTTGTGTAGGAAGGTGCCAAAAAAAATTTGAACTATAGCAATTTTCGGAAAATCAGGGATTGCACCGAATATGTGACCTGCACCATTTACTTAAACTATTTTTACCTAAGCAATACTTAAGCACGCGATTTTGGAAGCCATTAATGAGAAAATACAAAACACCAATAGTCATCCTATAGTTATTGCTGGTGATTTAAATATTCCAGACGCAAATTGGAAAGGCGCCGTGAGCGAAGCGAAAGTACAACAGTTAGTGAACAGACTCGTCTGGGAAGGGGGATTAGCGCAGGTTAGTAGGTAGACCGACGCGGCAGGAAGCGCTTCTAGATGTTTTCTTAATTAGGCCGCGAGAGTTTTTCTTATCTTGCGACGTCGTTGATGGCATACGCGACCACAAAGCGGTGTTAGTTGACTTAGACATAAATATTTCACAAAAAAGAATTCCTAACGGAACAAAAATATGGCAGTTCAAGAAGGATAATACAGAGAGGCTTCACCACTACCTCAGAGAACAGTACGATCGTTTCCTGAGAATAGACGGGGGCATGGAGGAAATTTGGAACGCGTTTAAGAGCTTTCTAGATAATGCATTACAAACGTTTGTGCCATGCAAATTCTTAAAAGTTACTCAGATCCAGAATATTACAGTGCGAAAATTCGACGTATGAAGAGAAAAACTAGAAAGGCTTTCAACACTAGACATCTTAGTGAAAATCATTAAATACATTTTCGTAATTATTCGAAAGAATTAGAGCAGGAAAAGAAAATTTGGCAGGAGTCATTTTTAAAGCGTATTCTCGACAGGGAGGAAAATAATTGGTCGGAGTTTTACAAATATGTTCGCAGAAGAAGAGGAAATAAAGAAGACATTCCTATCGTTGTAGATACCAAGAACACGTTACTAATAGAGTATTGGGAAAAAGCAAATGCATTTCATGCGTACTTCAGTTCCGTTTTTAAAACAAAATCTCACCACACTCAGATATCGAGAGAGGCTATACAAAGTCAGTTTAATAAAGACGTAAATACATTACGGAAACGAATTAAATCTATGAAAAATGGAAAGTCGCGGGGTCCTGATGGCATTGCAACTGACATTATCAAACTCGGTGGAGAGGCAATATTCCCGTATCCAACAAGATTATTGCAAATTGCGATCTACAATTCAAGCATGCCCGATGATTGGAAGCTAGCTACCGTTGTTCTGATTTTCAAGAGTGGTGACAGAACTGTTTTAGTCAATTATAGACCGGTAAGTCTCTCGTCAGTGTTATGTAAGCTAATGGAACACTTGATAACTAGCTATATTAGACAAAAATGTTTGGGGGGGGGAGAATGGCTATTTCAGGGACAACGTGGTTTTAGGAATGGTTTTTCTTGCGAGAGTCAGATAGTATCATTGTTTCAGGATATAGCAAATGAATTTGATGATAGTGGGAAGGTGGACCCCATAATAATAGATTTTGCGCAGGCATTTAATGATGTCCCAAACGATAAACTCATAAATTAATGTAATCGGGTATTGACACTAGAGTTGTGGCGTGGATTGATGAGCTTTTTCGAGATAGGAAACAGAAAGTCCGAGTTGGACAACAATTTTCAATTTTAACAAAGGTAACTTCAGGAATACCTCAAGGAAGGATTTGGATCTCTCCTGTTTCTAGCGTTCGTGAATGACCTGCCAAACAATTTATATTCAAAGATACGGCTATTCGCAGATAACTGTATAATATATCGAGTTATTCAATCAAAAGAAGTCGAAGATACTTTACAGGGTGATCTAGATAGATTAAATTATGGGCGAAAAAAATAGCATGACAATAAATAGTTCGAAAAGCAAAATCATCACGTTTGGTAGGGGCCGCAAATATATTGAAACTCAATATCGTTTAGCCAACGAAAATATTTCAAGAGTCTTGTCTTGTAAGTACTTGGGAATAATTTTTGATAGCAAACTGAGTTGAGAAAATCAGGTTAACTGTGTCGTAGGAAAATCGTGGAGGTTCTTGCATTTTACTAAGCGAATAATAAAAAAGAGCACTGCGTAAGCAAGAGAATTAGCGTACTTATCTGTAGTTCGTCCATTAATGAAATAAGGAGCGGTTTGTTGGGTCTCTTGTAGAAATTCACAAAAGAAATATTTGAATAGAGTACAGAGAAGAGCGTGTAAATTAACTTTCCGAAGCAATAGGAAGAATGTAGAATGGGAGTCTCTAGAAATCAGGAGGGTTAATGCAAGACTCTGTGCCCTGTACAAAGCGTTTCCGGTTATCCAGCTTGGGAAGATAACTACATCCGACTCGGTAGACCCTCGTACTTTAGTAGAGGGGATCACAAGCGCAAAATTCAATTTAGGCCGCATAGAACAGATGTTGGAAAATTTTCCTTACAAATAGAACAATAACGGACTGGAATAAGTTGCGTGCGACAGTTTTGGAACTCTTTTCTCTAGGTGTTCAAAGCCTTAAAAGTAAATTAACTAATGATATTTGTAAACTTTATTAATTTAGTAAGTTAGGCTTATTATGATAGGTATTTTTATTATTAGTAGTAGTATCATTATTATTATTGTTGTTATTTTTATTGCCATTGTTATTAGTATTGTGATGATTACTACTAAATTTATTATATATTTAATTATATATAATAAATTATATATACATTTATATTAAATATACAAATATATTATATATACAATTATATTCGAGTGGTATTGTATTGAATTGTGGTGACGTGTTGTGAAGTGTAGTGCAATAGAGAAGTAGTAAGAGAAGCGAAATGCAAATGTTGTGAAGTGAAGTGAATTGCAAGTGTAATTAAAAAGTCGTGTATTTAATAGTTTAAAATAATTGTGTGGGTCAGCCATAAAATGTAGAGTTGATTCTATTATTTTCTTTACGAAGGTTAAATTTGTTAATATTATTGATAAGACTTCTTTTTTATATTTTGTAATTCTTGGACGGTTCTTTGTATTTTTAGGTAGGCATTTATTTTTTCGATTTTTATTATATTTTTTTACATTTATTTAGAGACCAACGTTTCGAAGGTCATTGACCTTCTTCTTCAGAGTCTAATGAAATTAAATATTCATAAATTAAAACAAAAATTAAAAATATAAATTAGAATAATTACAACCTGCGAGAGAAATTGCATCAATTAATTTTATAAAATTCCACGATTTACCTGAATTATAATAATATGTTGTATCTTTTGATTTTGAAATAACATTTCACTCGTTTTTTGTATTCACAGCCTCCTAACTTCTTTAAAATTTTGTAAACAAATAGCAAAATGTTTTGACAGATGAAGGTGGTTTCAACAGGTGAAGTCTCTATTCAGAGAAAGAGAATTTTTGCAGTGCAATTATTGTCTAAAGATATTGATTATGGGGTCATATTGTTTCGTGAAAGTACTTCTGTCATAGTATTTACTGCTTGTTTTAGTAATTTTATATAAAAAGTTTCTTTAGTAATCCTGGAATGATATTTTGATTCTTTATTTAATATAGTAGGATTAAAATCAGATGCCCCCAAAATGTGTATTTCCGTTGATATCTCGAAACCAATTTTCCGCGGCATTACATAACTTTCTCTTCACTACATATATTACTCAGATACAGACGTATACGAGAAAATAATAAATAAAAGTTGAATATTTAGCAGTTGTGCTAGAAGTGAGACGATGCTCAAATGTTCTGATAAAACTGTGTATATAACAAAATACTTCCGTCTGATAGCATAGTCTATACCTTAATGTAACAATGATTTGTATGCCTGATTAATAGTTTGTGCACCCTCGAACGTTAAAGCACTATCGATCTTCTGCGCATGCGCAGTTTAAGTTTTGCATGACTTTTGAGCATCTGCGCATGGGCAGAATATCGATAGTCAGTCCGCTAAGCCGGGCACAATAGTATATTATGCAATTTGTTTATAATTTGCCCTTTTTTGCGCGAATAAGAAAATATTACTGAACGAACGACGTTAGGAGTGAGTTCTGTAATAATTTCTTATGAGTGCAAAAAAGTAACATTATAAACGAGTTGAATACGCTATTTTTTTGTATAATAGTATCATAAAAATTTAAGGAAGCGAAGTCAATTTGAATGTTGTAACCTCGGATTCATGTTATGACGTCATGAGTGCTACCGAAGCAACTAATTTGTTTACAAATGCTAATTATGTTCAAAGTTACGTTTCAAACATTATGGATTCTTTGCCAAAAGAAATTTTGGAAGAAGCTGCAAAAGCAGAAAATGAGTGCTGTATGGATTAAATATATGCAAATTTTGTATGCGAGGCTGTTGTTCTCTCCTATCTGTCGGAGTAGATTGGTTAAGTTACCAAAATGCACATGCTATAATAAAAACGGTAGTTATGATGCATAATTCTTTAAACATTAAGTTCACAGCGTGTAAAGCGTCTACCTTATGGTTCACATATTCAAAATTAATGGCAATATATAAATGTGATCGTTTAAGAGGACATCCGCGACATTTTTCGCCGATAATGGTGGTATTACTGCACTTACATGTCACGGAGGGTGGCGATCTTCAAATGTAGCTGAATCTTTCATTGAAGAATCAGTGAATAATAAGATTTACCATGGTGGAAATAACCACCATGAGATTTACATTGCAACAAGATATTGGTTAGTGCAGAAACTAAAGAAGAAATTAACTCTTCCAACTGTACGATTAATATTCATATTCATAAAAACTACTTTATGTTCTTTGTTATTATTGTTAAATATTACTGAATAACACTAACATGTAATTTTAAAGTAGTAATAAGTTAATAAATTAGATTTTAAAAGTGCAAGTTTCTTCACAATATATTTGATTTTACTGCGAACACAGAATCTATATACATGGTACCACTGCCTTCTTTATACTCCATAACTGATGATAAATGGGGGTTGTGACTATTATGTCAGTGATGACTCGTACATCGTGCAGAAGCAGCGATGACGTAATGATTCGTGTCATAATATGCCATATGAACTATTTTGCTAATGGAAAAGGGTTGTTTATAATGCTGGTATACAAAAAACTCTATTACAATACCAATGTCAATAAAACAGTGTAAAAAATACGGTAGTATGAGACACATTGTAGACGCGAGCTTATTTTCATCGAAAGATTGCTCTCGTAAATATTTCGTACTCGCATCTACCAGAATTATTTGAAGGGATTGGAGAGGAAATATCTGAAAAATCCAGCTCTTAATCGTATCGACAAGTAACTTGACTATGGCATGTAGAATATTCTTAATGTCTTTCTTGAATCTTCCAAGAATATTCTTAATTGAGTACTTGTTAACCTAATGAAATATAGTTATTTATGATGGAACTCCATCATTCCTGCAAGGCCCATGCTGTCACGTTATGATTCAACGACGTTCATCTCATCCTCTCGTCCTTTTTGTTTTCTGATAGTCGTTACAGGACAAAAAGACCTGTCAGCTTGTGGAGACATTTTGGTATGGGACAATTAATCACCATTGTAATCAAACTAAAACAATATTCGTACTGTACATACGTATGAAGAATGGAACCCCACATGCCTGAAGGCACTCGATTTCAATGTGATGTTTTTTTAGTAAAAAAAAGCAATGTCCATTTGTATTGGAAATACAAATCCAACTATCTTGATACTGGATACTGGAATGAGACCAATAAGATACGCGAAAATTGGCAATTAGATTTTACTGAAATGGGGGTAGTGATCTTGCAGCTCAAGAGACTTCGAAAATGTTTACGATTAAAGTTCTTTCTTAGTATTAAAAAAAATTAAACTGAAATTCAACATCCATTCAACCCAAACTAAACCATGATAGCGCTAATTAAATATAACTTCAATTATTGGCCTTCCATATTTTAGCACACTTAGAATTGAAAATAGCGAATGAAACGGTTGCATGACCTGCAGTTTGTAAACCAATCAGAATGGACATCTATCACGAATTCGTTTGTTACAGGAAGTAAACAAATCTTCAATACAGTTTGGTAACATCGAAGACGTTTCAGACATGCATGCGTGTGTTAGAGGAAAAAATATTGTGAGGAATATTGTTGAAATATTTTCGTGAACAGTTGGAACTATCATTTTGCATTTTCTAACACATCGACTGTGGTAACGTGAAATGTGACTTTCTCACTTTGTTTTTAAAATTTCCACTTGTCAGAATGTGATGTTGACTTATCGGACACTAGTAGAGACACATGTGGACATCTCTTGGAACTTTTGCGTGTAGTATTGTGTGTTCTGAAACTTGTTTTATATTTTTGCTGATTATGGCAAACGTTTCCAAGCGTGTTAAAATTTATTTATTAGATAATGATCAACAGTGGATCGACAAGGGAACGGGCCGCATAATCTGTACAGCCTGTACTAATCTGTATTCTTTGAAGGTACTTTCAGAACTAGATGACAGTATACTTCTAGAAACAGATATATTACCGGACATTTCTTTTGAAAAGCAACAGGAGACTTTAATTTTATGGTGTGACAAGAATGAAAACGAATTTGCATTGAGTTTTCAAGAGAAAGAAGCCTGTGAAACTATTTGGAAAATAATTAGGAGGGTAGCAGATGAAGGTGAATCTGTAGAAATGGGAAACACATTGTCAGTTATCGAAGAATCAGATGGTCAAGATGATGATGCATCATCTCTCCTTTCAGATTTACCATCTGTAGATACAAATAACCTTAAAAGCATTAATGCGATGATGCGTTTATTTAAAACTCCTTCTCAAAAAGAAAAATTATCTGATGCAATAATAAAGGCAAATTATATAGCCAAATTGCTGGATATATTTTGTGTATGTGAGAATGATGCTAATTTTGAATGTCTTGAGTATTTATGTGAAATTTTTAAGCATATTGTTACTTTGGGTAATTGTTCATTGTTTGAAGAAATGTTCAAAAAAGAGAGAATACTTGATGTTGTGGGGTGTTTTGAGTATGACAAATGTGGACGTACAATTAAGCGTCACAGAGAATTTCTTAGCCAAAAAGTACAGTTCAAAGAAGTGATGCCAGTTTTGAATCCATCCCTCTTGGATAGAATTCACCAAACTTATCGAATTCAGTATTTCCAAGATGTTATCTTACCATCAATAAATGCTGTAGATGAAAGTGTATTTCTGTCACCTTTTATTTATCTCAACAAAGTTACAATTGTGAATTTGATACAAGAAGACAAAATTTTTCTTACAAACGTTTTCAAGCTACTATCTTGCAAAAGCACGTCTGCTGTGAAACGGAAAGATGTGCTATTATTTCTTAAAGAATTGTTTTCTTTTGCTCAAAATTTGCAGCCAGCACCTCGTGAAATATTTTACCAAAACCTTATAGAATTGAAAATTATACATTCCTTAGAACTTTCTATGCAAGTAAATTGTGAAGATATAAAATTGTGTGCAACAGAAGTGATCAATTTTATTGTTGAACATTCTCCCTTTTCAGTGCGCAAATATATGCTTGAACAAGCTAATATGATATCAGTCAGTAATCCTCTAATTGTCATACTTATTAATGGACTGACAAGCGAGACTGATAGTGAGCATAATAGTTCAATATATCTTTTATTTTTCAAATTGCTCCTAAATCCAGAAAATATGGAGTCTTCTCTCACCAAAACAGATAAAACAGATTTTCTTAATTATTTTTACAAGAATGCTATTGACATCATTATTGAACCAATATTAAATCTTTCTAAAGATGGATTGGATAAAAAATGTTTAGCAGTTGTTTTGGAACTTTTAGAATTTTGTGTGGAGCACCATTCATATTACATTAGGAATGTTATTCTTCACAAGGACCTTGTAAGACATGTACTAAAGCTTATGAAATCTCAATATAAAGTTTTAGCACTTAGTGCTCTTAGATTTATTAAAAAAATTATTGCTTTAAAAAATGAATTTTACAACAAATATATAATACATGGAGATCTCCTGCGGCCAGTTATTGAAGCTTTCTTTGAAAATCAGGGACGTTACAATATGCTAGATTCTGCTATTTTAGATTTGTTTGAATTCATAAGAACTGAGGAATTAAAATCTTTGTGTTCATATGTTATGGAACATTTTGGTGAAGTACTAGATAATGTGCAATATGTACAGACATTTAAAAGTTTGAGACATACATACGAACGAAATTGTTTAAGAAATAGGGAGAAGAATATACCCATATACCTTGAAGATTGTTTTAAAAGCAAAGACAGTTTGTGTTGTAATACTTCAGAAGATGAAAGTAAAAACAAACTTGACTCTGAAAAGAGATGTGATAGTACTGAACATTTTGGTATTGATATGGAAATTGAAAATGCCGATTCAGAGACTATAAAAATATTGAGCGTCGATTCCCCCAAATCACGCAGCATCGTTTTAGATCGTACTCCAATTTTTGGAAAATTTGGTCGGCTAAGGAGATCAGGAGTTTCAGTTACTAGAAATCTTTGTCGAAAGAGGTTAGTTGATTATGGGTTTGATGACGACGATGATGATGATGATGAAGATAATGAGAATGGAACTCAAATTGAGGAGCAAAGACAGGGAAAAGAAGAAACTACGGAGTTGCCTTTCATGAAATGCAAAAGAATTCGCCTAGATTAGTTTTTTTGTTTGTGAAATTGGTCTGGGGGAAAATTATGTTACTGTTGTATTAATTTAAAAGTTTGTTCTAGTCTTGTGTTACCAGTTATCTTTGTACAATTCATGTTTTCAACCAATCAGTATTCAAGTGTTCTTTTATGTCTGAAATCAAGACTAATATTGAAGTTGTTGGAAATAATTCAGTTTTTATTTATTGTATTCTTGAAAATGTAATAAAGTTTGTGTTTGAAAAATTAACCTAGCCTTCAGTGCATTGCTTATATAATAAAATAAATCTTGAAGTGGTGTAGAAACAAATAATATAACTGAAATGATACGTAACAACTGAAACAAGCAAATAAAGAAATATTAAGAAATACTGGGACTTTGTGATTGTGGGATGTCAGGCACGGATCCATGGGGAAAAAAATGAGGGAAATTTCCAACCCCCAAAAAATGTTCATTAACTATTAATTTTAACTCGTGACAGTCAAGTAAAAATTTTTTTGGATCATCATTAAAATGAATAAAATCGTATCACGGTATGAGCTGAGAAAACATAAAAATGAATTTCCCCTCCCATAATTTGTCTCTGGATCCGCCCTTGGTTGTATATAATA
Source organism: Teleogryllus occipitalis (assembly GCA_011170035.1). Taxonomy (NCBI): domain Eukaryota; kingdom Metazoa; phylum Arthropoda; class Insecta; order Orthoptera; family Gryllidae; genus Teleogryllus; species Teleogryllus occipitalis. Next base: position 9,552 of record BLKR01004745.1, on the reverse strand, counting down.
CTTTTTCTATTTCTGATATGCTGCAACACGCAAATACGACTACGTTGTAGTGGTATCTGTAGCATTTATGATCTGATTTTATTGTAGTTCTTTGCGGATTTCGTAAATAAAAGAGTTTGTCGTAACACTTAAAATGATAGTCGATTTTATTTTTATGCACAGCCGAGGGAGACAATGTTAGCCTTTTTACAATTCCGATCAATTTACTAACCGTTCTTTATTATATACGGTACCGTATTTGCAACTTTATTGGGGGAAAATCTGTTGAGTGCAGTATTTTTGTGTTTCTCTTTCTCATTTTTTTCTCAAAAATACGCTACCCAGAGAAAAATAATAAAGGGAAAGACTTTGGTTTGATAAATGATTGCAAGAATGCCAACCAATAGGGAAGCGAATCGTCCTGAACTATTTATTCAGTTACTCGTCCTAGCTAAACGTTTCCAATAACGATGGCCGATGATCATACAAATGAGAAGTGGTTGCTATGCAACTGCTCTGATTCGTAAACAAGCTGGAAGTATCTCTTCGGGACCACTGATTGCCACTGATTTTATAGTTTATTCTACTGGCAGCATGTATTGACTGTATAATTTTGTGAATCGCGAAAATCGATTCCGTTAGTCGCTACGGATGGAAAATACAACTGTAATATTTAATAAATTGCCTTGAACCTGTAATTCTGTTTCAAAGTGTCAAACATCATACTGAGGCTGTCTATACTTTCAAAGTAACAATGCGTTTGCAAAAATTTTTGCTTAGATATTTTCCTCCAGGTATGGTGCTTTAAACCCATTTCAGTAACTTCATTGTTTGTTAATGGTCTTGATGTAAGGAAATTTTCAGGTATTGCTTTGGAGTATTCTCAAAGAGGGCAAGTTAAAACAAAACATATAGACCTCTTGAGTTTGACTCCTAGGTGAGTCCTAAATAATTTTAAGCCTTCATTGTACACATCCCAAAAAGTTTTGTGACAAGCCTAGTGGGAATCTTTAGTTATTGTTTTGTCTCCACATGAAGGACTGATATTGCAGAACTTGCTGAGGCTATAGCAAACGAGGAACCACTAGTAACTAAAAATGTTGTCAATCAACTTGTTGAAAGCCTTTCAAAGCTGCAAGCAAAATTATATGATTCCAATAAACATTTGTTTTATAAATACAAAACCCTCAAAGCTCATCTGCTTCCTTTGACAAATGTGGCAATTGACAAACAGGGACAAAGGTATTTGATATTGACCTTTTGATTTATAATTGTAAGTGAAATTAAAAATAAATAGTTTGTGATAGGTTTGAGTTATTTTAGATGTATAACTGGAAGCTATGACAGAACATGCAAATTGTGGGATATTGACTCTGGTCAAGAAGTCCATACTTTAGAAGGTCATAGGAATGTTGTTTATGCAGTATCATTCAATCAACCATTTTGGTAAGATACAGATTTTTCTTGTGTGTAAAAGTAGACCTATGTCAGGCAAACCAAACAATATGATTTTTATTTTATCAGTGATAAAATTTTAACTGGTTCCTTTGATAAAACTGCACGTCTCTGGTCATCTGAAACTGGGGAATGTTATCATACATTGTGGGGACATTCTGCAGAAGTGGTATCAGTACAGTTTAATCCCCAAAGCCACCTAGTTGCCACTGCTTCAATGGACAATACAGCTCGTCTTTATTATATGGTTACAGGCAGGTACATTCACTCTAAATGTCAAATATTCAGAAAATATGTATGAATATTAACCTTTTATAATGATTAGGACAAGATGTTGCTGTTTTGGAGGGACACACTAGAGAAGTGGTTTCTTTACACTTCAGTAATAGTGGTCAGCAAATTCTGACTGGATCTTTTGATGGGACTATTGGCATTTGGGACACAAGAACAGCTAAGTCAGTTAAGTTTTTGGAATCTTTAAATTTCATTCATAAAATTCATACAAATATATCTGAAGCTAAATTATTATTCTAAAACAATTATTCCAGGAGGGAAGGGTTACTTGTTGGACATTCAGAAGAGATAAGTAATTGTCTCTATAATTTTGACTGCAGTCTTATTGCAAGTAGTTCAATGGATAAAACAGCAAAAATATGGGATCCACGCACTATGTCTTGTCTAACTTCAATTACAGGCCATCAAGATGAGGTAGGCCTCAACATTCTGTATTGATATCTATGTACTGTCAACTTCAATCAACATTTTAAAGGTGTTTTGAAGACTGAAACTTTGCAGAAGCAGTTGAATTCTCAACATGAGAGTTGTATAACTTGTATAATAGACACTGATGGAGTAAAAGTAATGGAAGTATGGAATTCACTTGCATGTAATTGTACTAGTGTTGTTTTGTAGTAGATGCCTCAATTTAATTTTTTAACAATTAGCGCACTTGCTATATAACACTTTTTCTTATTTAATCTCACTTGTAAGTCATTATTTTGATATTATTTGTGAGAATTTTAGTACAATATCTTTTTACTGTAAATCACATTGTGGAAAGCACATTTGTGCTTGTGTGTAGGAAATGAGCAGCCTAATATATGTTTGTTAAAAATATCACATACCTAACATCTTGAAGTATAACTTGATGACATGGTTTCTGTCAAGTGTTCATGTTCATGGTGTCTGTTCAAGTATCCTTGAAAATATTTAATTACATTTTTAACTCCAAGAAGAACATACTGTCCCTTTAGTGCTTAATATTTTTGAGACTTTGTCTTCATATGATAAACAGTCTATTAGTCCTGCAGAACTGTAGAACTGTCCTGCAGAACTACCTCTGGTGTCCCAAGCTTAAGAGGTCCTCAAGTGAGAAGAAAAAATATAACAATTCTGTATTGAATATTTTATTTTAAAAATTGAATAATTTAACTATGCTAACAACATTTACATTGTCACTGAGCAGGAATAGACGAATAAAAAAATAACATAATAGCAAATATCGACAAGACATTAATTTAATGTTTTTTTCATCCAATGAGAGTGTCTAAGGCCACTTTAATTACTAAGAAAATGATGAACTGTAAGTAGAAAAGCGGTTAAATTAGGAGAAACAATAAAAAGGAGCCTCGTTATCATTTGCTGCATTTGAGCCCCCCAAATCTCTAGTTGCAGTTGGTTATTGACAAGCTGATAAATCTCCCGTTTCAGAATTAGAAGAAAACACAGAACATTTGTCTGATGTGGTTTACTCTTCAAATCATTGCATTTTAATGGGTTTAAATACTAAAAATTTGGTAAAATCTAGTAAAAAGTATTTTTGCAGATTATTTCTTGAAAGTCCTGAAATAAAAGGTTAACTCTTAACTTTTTTTGCAAACAGAAAATCCGACTTCCCTGAAGTTATATTGGACTACTTGGTACATACCTTTTGTTTGTGATGAATTTCCTTTCCCTTCTAAATACACATTGATAGCGTAGAGCACAAACATTGTATGTCCACTTGTGGTAATTTTTGAAGACCTGTTGTTCATGTAGTGTACAAAGATTATTTCTTGAATGGTTATATGTGTAAGATAAGATTGTTGTTTCTCCACTGATTCTCGATGAAAAATAAATTTAAGCAGCATGAAGGAATTTTAGAGGAGTTGATAGTATTATTAGATGTTTCTTCCTAAATTGAAGGGCTCAATAGAACAAAGGGTTATCTCATATTTTTTGTGAAATTGAGTTATTAAAATCCAGTATGGACTTATATGCAAGTGTAATGTTTAAAAGTTTTAAAATGTACTGATTTATACCATGAAAGGTCTTCTAAAACCCTCACTATCTCAGTATTAGATTAATGTGTTCTACTGAGCCCTTCAATTTTAAATGAATAAAATGAAATATAGGTTATTTAGTAAGACTTATTACAACTTTACTGTTCTTCAGATTCTGGATATAGCATTTGATTACAAAGGTCAACGGTTAGCTACAGCAAGTGGAGATGGCACAGCAATGGTATGGGATGTTCATTCAAATTATAAAGTTGTTGCTGTTATGAAAGGTCATTCTGAGGAAGTATCTAAGGTGAGACATTTTAGAGTTTTAGTACTTCTATCCCTTGTACAGTTATTAATAATGGAAATCTAGCTTTTCTTCTTGTGACTCTCAGTTAAGATTCAAATGTTGAGTTTCATTTTCAAATATTCCTTTTAATGGTACCAAGGAAAATTTTAAAAAGTAGAGTTTGAAAGAATTAAAATTTTTTTTCCAGTTCCTTTCTTATAATGTTGATCAACCGTAATTAAATATACAGTCGACTCCAGTTATAGTGAACTTCAGGGGACTAACATTTTTGGTTCACTATATCCAAGGTTCACTATAAGCGATGATGTCAAAATTAAGTAGAATCTCTCCATAATGATTGATTTTATTACTTTACAGTACAGCAAAGTACATTAACAGCATGAACTGAAAATTTCAATATATTTATTTCTTAAAAAATCTATTATTTTCAATGGTTTGCTTCATACGTTTTTTTTATTCTTTCTTTTTTTTCTTTTCCATTAGTAATTTCCTTGTCTTTCTCCAGAGTTTGTTGTCTCCCCATGCTTGAGTCTGCATTGTCTTCTGTGTCTAAGTATCGTAATGTAGTCTTGACACTCTTTAATGCCTCTTGCATTGGTTGAACACCGTCCAAATCTGAAGACCTTTTAATTGCCTAATAACTAGAGCCCGGAAGTTCAGGCATTTATTTTACCTAAAATAGACAAAAGGGCATTTATTTTTACTCAAATAGTCATGAAAAAGGGCATTTATTCTGAGTAAAGTAGTAGGCAAAACACAGAACACATTTTAAAAAAAAAATCAAGATTTAAAAGTAATTAGTGTGAAAAAAAAAGTTTCACATTTTTATCCTAACTCTAAAATTTACATTAGCACTCACGTGGAAGGAAACTACGTTTTCTTTGTAATCTTGATCGCACTTTACTATCCAGTTGAAGAAAACGAATTTATTTTACTCGCCGCCCTGTCTCTCTATGGTGGATCCCCTTTTGAATCTTGTAATTGTAGCAGTGAAAACGAAATTTTAGATTTCGTTCTTCGCACTTGTGTAATTGCCAGAAGGGAAAGAGAACAAGAAGGAACTGAGAAGGGTACAATGTATAGGTCCTCAAAAGGGATCCGAGGCCATATACTAACATAGGATGAGATTTTTCGGGAGCGAACAAGTCCATAAGCATCAATGAAAATATCAAAAATCATTACTGCTCTCATCTTCCTTTCCCTTTCAGACTTTTCACACAACCTGATACAGGAGCCTCCGTACCCACAGAAAGACAATACACAACTTCATATTGTCCAGGATAGCAGGTAGTTCCAACTTAATAGAGATTGGGATCAGGAGGGGGGAAAAGGTAAAATAATAACGAAAAAGGCCACAAATAAGAAAAAGGCACAAAAAAGGCAAAATGCCAAAAATAAGCAAAAAAAAAAAAAAAAACCCTGCTAAAACAACTCCAGAAGTACAACGAAGTGATTCCTATTGTTAAGGCTAAATGCACCGAAAAATACTTATAGGAAAAATCAATAGATCGCAGCACTATCACACGGAATTTACTAGATCGATAACGTCTGAACAAATTGTCCGATTTTCGATCTGTAAACGGCATTGGACTCCTTTTTAAAATAGAATTCACGCTACGATGCCGTTTTTTCAAAAAATATTTCAAAAAAAAAAATTAAAATGATTTCTCATAGTTCCGGGAAGAAATTAAAAAATGTGGGCTTATAGCGCGATGACGACGTGCTTCCTGAATCCAACGCCGTATCAATCATGCAAATCGGACGAATAGGAGCGGCGTAAAGTGAAATTTCGGAAAAAATACCTCCCCCCCCCAGTTGCGTCACCCGAACCTTGTGGGGGTCCCTCGACGCGGCCGAACGGCCAAACCCGGCGGTCAGCGGCACGGGAGGAGGCCGTGCTCTCAGGCAGGCAAGCCGGGCAGTCGCTTTATGGTTTCGTCCCTTTCAATCTCAATATATTTTTCTCCACTTTTCAAACTAGTGATGCTGTAACACAACCAAACGGTCTCATATCATCTGTAATAGTCGTATAAAACTGTATATCTTGTTCACATATTTCCGTCTTCATACCATCAAAAAGTTATTTGAGGCACTACTCAAAATATCAATTCCGATTTGGAAACTGATTCAAAAAGAAAATTGAACTAATTGTGTAGATATCACCAATATTCCATGTCCTAACATCTTATTTTACATACATTTTACTTCTAAGATCTTCCGTTATCATTCCACTACCAGAAAGAATGAGCCGAAATTACGCACGAGCTCTTTTATCCTGCGACTCGATTTTTGACCTCAAAACGGCGTTTGTCTCCTTGATAGACTTCACCTGATAAATCTGTTTTCCCAAGTAAAATTTTAAAACTGTTTTCGTACTTTCGGACAAAATTGAAGAAGTGGTAAAATAGCGCGCAGGCGAGATGCATCCTGAATCCAACACTGTAACAAACATTAAAATATAATATTAAGAATCGTGACATGTCCCAGCTTACTTAGTAAGTTATATTGATATAAAATGATTCTGTTATATTTGTATAAACTTGAAGATTGGAAAAAGTAATTCCCGGCGCGTCATTTTGATACAAACTACGTAAAGGATAATGTAAAAGGATGTAGTGTAAATCATTGTATTGTGACATATATATATATATATATATATATATATATATATATATATATATATATATATATATATATATATATATATATATGTATTTTTTAATGCATTAAATTGTCATGAAAGCAATACAACTTAAACCCTTGGACAGGAACACCACACTAGAAGAGGAATATCCGTCTATGAGGGGGATAAATTATGTTTTGTTGTACAGTTCGGCAACTTTTACATTTCTACATTAAGATACCATTTTTCTAAACATCGTACACGCTTATCAGTAACATTTAATCGGGTAGCAATTCAATTTATAAGATTTATATACTACTAGTAAAACGTAGCATACCAGTCACTGATAAACCTCATATTAGGGAATCAGAATGCAAACGTATTAAATCGGCGATCCTCATCTAGGTGTCGAGAATAGGGATGCAACATTGATGTTGATATTTTCAAAACATAGATTTTGTATTGACACATGAACATATTTCGTAAAAAAATGAAACATTTATGAAACCTGATGTTTATTATCGATGTGCTTGATGAGTTGTTGTGAATGAAAAGAACCGATAATCACAATTTTATAAAAAAAGTTAAAATATGAAATAATATTGCATTATACCACTGTCAATACATGTGTTCGAATAAAGCGAACGGTGATTGTAACATCCTCATCCAGTAGACTATCTTCAGCCCAAGAAATGACCCCATTTACCGTACGCAGAGAGGCGGCCAACGCAAGCACTCTAGGTGTAAGGTCTCTCGCCCACCTTCCTGCACCCATTTGAGGAAGTTGTGACTCCATAAGATGACCCTGGGCGATAGTAAAAAGAATAACAGTGAAACTAAGCCTGAAAACTTTCTTTTGCCGTTTTGTCTAAATCGTAATTATAAATTAACAATCACGGCCACTGTCAAAACAAATTATCTTCCGCACGAACTTGATCGATGTTTCTAAACCAGGTTTTTTAAAGATGTTTTAATTTTGAACATTGATATTTGCATTTGTATTACTTGAGCATCATTCCTTCGCTTTTCTTGCTATCCGAAACTGGAAGGGGACGCGCCGATAATTCAACGAGTTCTTCCCTAATAATGGCAGAATGTACGCATGAAAGACTGCGGGTATCAAACACTGTTCAGTGCGATGATGTCTATTTGTCGGCTCCAGTCCCGGTCAAGCAGCGGCTGTGAGCATCTCTCCTTTCATCTGCAGGTCCCAATTCTTCGCGGGTCTGAACGCGCAGAGAAATAGTACTAGAACATAGATCGCAAGCCATCCCTTGTTAGCCCTATCTGGATATACACAGCAATAGGATGCTAGCAATTTGTTCATTGCTCACTCGGACTCGAACTGCCTTTTTCCTTTTGTTTGTGATATTGTGTATTAGTTATTCAATTGTGCCACTTACACCCTTTTCTTCCGCTTCATTCTATCATTCCAAGCATAATATCCTTTTCTAGAGATTTTGTTCGACTCAAAATGTAAATGTGTATGTCAAAAATATTTTATTTTCCATTTTTTTGACTTTGGCTTTTAGAGAAAGTTCTGTTTTCTTTTCAAAATTTCGGCATTTATCTTTTTGCCCTCCCATTGTACGTTTAATATTTTCTTCCGTGTCCATACTTCAAAAGCATCTTCCTTTTTTCGGCCTATCGCATTGTTCAGCTTTTACACCCACACAACAGGATTAGAAATACCATTTTCTCGATTATTTGGATTTTGGTCTTACGCAAGGCTTGATTTCTGACGGAACACGACGGAACGGCGTTCCTGTATCTCGCTGATAATTATTACATTATATTATAAATATATAATTATTTCTATTAAATTAATAAATCATTTTGAGCGCGTTCCGGGACCTAAAATTTTAGAAATCAATCACTTGATATGCCTGCATATTTTATGAATTTGTGTAATTTTCTTTCTGCTGCTTTTTCTAAAATTATTCCTCTCTTTAGTTTTTCTGTACAGTATCCAGAATTTGTTATTGTAATTCATAAGTATTTAACTTCGCCTGCCATGTATATCACTTCTCCGTTGATGTTCAGGCTTCCTTTTTACCAGTTGACATAAATGTTGTTTTCTTTAAATGTAAGTTCATAGAATATTTAAATTTTATATTAATAATATATTTAGCTATCATTATTACATAATTCAGAATTAAGTATAAATAAAACATCTGCATAATTTTGATGACATAACATTTTTGCGTTTTTGCGAAAGTGACTTTCTTTCGGGCCGTGGCCATGGTCGGACCTGCTATGGGCCGTGGCCATGGTCGGACCTGCTATGGACGTGGGTGCTTCAGCAACTCTGTATTGGAGTTGTGCTGTGGAGGAACATTATGTTTGACCAGTATATGTATTAGTAAGCCCTGATGATGGAATAAAATTTTCTGAAACGTTGGCAAACTAGTGTAATTCATTAATTGACCGATCCCGTGATCCATTATCCTAATAATAATAATAATAATAATAATAATAATAATAATAATAATAATAATAATAATAATAATAATAATAATAATAATAATAATAATAATCACGCGAATGGAGAGGAATCGAAGGTAAAGTGTATATACTCGTACTATATAATCCTTCGAATCTTCACTTCGATGACTGAGTTTCCAAGATTTATAACAATTGTGAGGCTCCATCTTTATATTTCACGGTGAAAATCTTGAAATATCTCTACAGGTCTGATTCAGTTTGCCCATTGTGAAACCATGGAGCAGGTTGTTACTCTAGGCACCGGGCGGGCGTTCTTTCAGCGCCCGCCGCGAAGGGCTAGGCTAAAGTGGCCGTGGGGGAGGGGTTCCAGGATTTCCAAATCCGATATGGCACTGGGACAGTGGTTCTCGAATATCGTTGCGAATGCTCACTCCAAGTTCACTGCGGGAAGGGGGGAGGGGGGAAGAGGGAAGGGGGGA